>WAAE01030392.1:0-11662 GCA_013400495.1 Nicator chloris | reverse complement strand
ATGAGCTCACATTGCAGAATTGTACTGAGTAAGAACTGCTCATTTTGACATTAAGAGGTATGCACTCAAAGGGGTACATTAAGAGGTATGTACTACTATAAATGATAATAAATTATTCCTGCAAATTGTATCATCCTGCATCATAATTCAAATTCAGTGGTATATCATTAATATTGTGTGTCCATTTAAATAATAGAATTTAATCCTTTAATTAAGAAACCATATTTATTACACGTCACTTAAAATATTCATCTAGATAACAGTAAATATGTATACATATGTTTAGATCTAATATGAGTGTTCAGAAATTAGAGATTGAAGGAAATTGTGTTTTCCACATTAAGCTTCAGCAACCTCTTGAAAGTGTACTTGAAAATGGCTGTTCGTTCGTGAAGAGAATCGAGAAGCTTGGTTTGCTGTCAACAGATTCAAATCTCTGTATGTCTGATACTCAGAGGCCTATTCAAAATATCAAGGCATCAATCATTGCACTCCATCATCAAAGCTACTATCTGCTGATAGAAAGAATACAAAAGGAAGAATAAAATCTGCATTGTTGGAAATCTTAATTTTTCTCTGATTTTTTTCCCTTCTGAATATAGAAAGATGACCAGAAATGGACTTCTTACAACAAAACTGAAACTACTGACAAGAATTCGTAAGAGGTTAGACTTCTGAAGCTGGAGAGGTGATGGATATGGCAGGTCACCAAACAGAACACAAAATAACTGGCCTCAAATATCCAGATATAGAATGAATTGGGCTGTGGAAAGTTAGGAATAAGAAACACAATGACAAAAAGCTCATTCCATGAAAGAAAAACAAAAAAAATAAGCCAAAGAGAAGCAGAAATTAATGGTCAAACAGGGAAGAAGGAGAACCTAAGCCACAATGAATCTCAGGTCTACTGAAGTACTAATTTAAGTAAAAATAAGATCTTTACATATTATTATAATGCCAGTCAGTCACATATCTTTAGTAAAAAATTAAGAATGTTTGAAAACTTTGATTTTACTGTTTATAAAAGTTGCTTGCTCCCAAAGGGCTGTCTGGAAAGTTGTAATTTAATCTTTATATTCTGTAACATGCAATGCCTCTCATAAAATAATAGTAAAACCTCTTGAATGAATTACTGTATTGTTCATAAATCACAAGAATCAATTACTACACGTATTGTTCCTTCACTGAATGCCTTTAGAAAAGCAGCTTCTGGTTGTTCAATAATTTGGCATCTTACTGTGTCATAAGCTGGCACACACAACTGGAAAAAATTCTAATTAGAGTTAGCAACAAATATTGGGAAGTTAGACTTTGATGCTTGCTCTTGTAAAACAAATCCTCTATTAAAAGTAGACAGCTTTCAAAAAACGCCAGAAAAAATAAGTCTTTGAAGGTTTTGGTTTCATTACTCAACTCCTCACTGCAATAGTAACAATATAATGTAACACAAAATATGTACCAAAACAAAAGGAAGGTGGGGAGAAGAATTAATATAGACTTCTTACTGACAGAGATGACAATCAGCCCACTGAAGTACCAGATATATTTTTTATGTGTTTGGCGCCTTAACCCCAGCAACACATTTAATGATTAAGAACAATAGATTTAAATCTTTGGTTTCTCCCTCCTTGACAGCAGTATAGTTCATTGATACAAACGTGCTTAACTTTTTTATCAGCCTGTAGCATAACAACACTATATATAGAAGTCTTTTGTTGTGATTATTTAATTAGTTGTGCACGGGTATAAAAGAATATGTCTGCTGGGTTGAGTTAAAGGACGTACAGTTTTCACTCTTCCCAATGCAGGAGCCTCTATTGGTCAAGGAACTCCAACCTGTGACATTCTAGCTTGTATCAGAACCTAAAAACATAAAGATCTAAGCTTGTATTTTCTGTTTATTTTTAAGGTTCTTACTTATCGGATGTAGTAGCTTCTCTGAAGTTCCCTGTTAGTAGGACAAGAGTAGTAGGATGTTTCCAACTGTTCCTTCCTAGAGACAAAGAGCTATATGCCTGGATATGGATACACCAAGAATGAGGAAATTAATGTAGTGTATACAGCACCAGATATTTAGGGAATTATTTTATAAGTATAAATTCATTAGAAAGTAATACAAGAAAAAAAATCATGACGTAGCTTAATTTAAAGAAGACGTACTTTATATTCTATAGTTAAGAACTGCTGTTCTTCCAAGGAAATAATCATGCTTTCAGAGTAAGGTTACAGATTACCAGTCATGTCAAAAAAACCCAGACCTTGTAAGGCTGACTATATAACTTAACACAGAAAAAAAAATTAAATAATGTTTTTGCATTTGAGAGCATAAGGCTAACGAGTGTATTTAGAGCATCAGAAAAAAACCCCAACACTTTAGATAGTGTCAAAAGCATCCCTCACCTTTGAGTTTACCCACAGTGCAGTAAATCTTGTAATTACAGTCATATACACATGTTCTAGTCAGTTTTAATTAAGGTAAGGCTGTACAATTAACTGTTAGCCACAGATCCCTCAAGCAGGCAAAAGAGTAACTACATGAGCCTTGCAGACAATCAGGCTACGCTGTCTGTCTAATGGTTAAGGTAGCAAGAGCATACCTACACAGTCACAACTACGTTCAGCTTCAGAACTGACACAACTATCTAACAATGAACTTTCAAACTCCTTATAATTTCTCAGAAAAAAAAACCTATACCAATCTATACTCCATTACACACACTTAGCTCCCTTGATTTCTGCAATCCCTTACAAAGATGTTAGTTCTGTCACTATCAAAATGAGGTTTCGTACAGGTGCGTAAATATTTCCAAACTGGTGACCTCCAACACTTGAACGTCAAATTTCTTTTTCAACCCACCAGCACATTTTCTTTTTTCAAGTGGAACTGAGTTCTTTATCCGATATGTATCTTGAGCCCCCCCTGTTCTCTCAGATCTGAGAATTTAAGTCCTTTCTGATCGAAGTAAGGGCTTATTTCTTAAGCTTTCTGATCATTTCCCAGTGAATGCTTCCACTATGCCCTCAATTTCTTTCTTATCTTGTTTACAGGTGATTCCTCTGCACCATAGCAAAGGAGTATGAAATTAGTTCAACGGCTAAAGCATTACAGTGTTAAAAGGCAGCATCCCTATGATTAAGTATTTTTAATTGCCAAACACTACAAATAGAAAAAATACCGGATCTTGCATTGTAGAGCCAGAGCCAATTGCCTGTGTCATTGTTATTTGAAAACACTCATGTTCTTCCCCACCTTCTGATTCACTGTGACCTTTCAGAACTGACTAAATTAACCTATTTTCTGAAAGAAATAAAAGGACAATGAAAGTCAAGCAGGTGTGCATACTTTTGTGTGACTGAACAGTGAAGAACAGATTAAAAAGTCACACAGTTACCTCTGATGTCCAGACATTTACTTCTAGGAGTGTCTATCTTACTCCTAAGATCAGATGAATGTCAAAAAAGGCCACCATAGAACTGAGTGCTTAAGTGAATGACGCAAAAACACTCAAGAGTACTGAAATAAATTCCACCCTGGATATTTCACACAGATGATTAAACCCATTATGGATTTTCCTTTCTATTTTTAACTGCTTTTCTGAGAATGAAGGCATTAGATTCTTAAAATGATGTGAACAATACATTGAATTTTGCTTTAGATCACAACAGATGAAATACTGGTGCTAAAGAAAACCTGCAGTCTGGCATTCTTAAAGCCAGCCTTTTGACCATACAGCTAGACTTTGTATGATACTGACGGACTCCAGTACTAGTACTGCTTTTCAGGACAAAGCACCTACAAAATTTCTGAAGGTTTTTACAGTTATGTTCGCAAAATGAAAGTTGTCCAATATATGGCCAGTGAATATGGACGCATATTAACATAAGCAAGATTTTGGAGAACAGCTTTTTTTCTGAACTGCCACATTGCTACAAAACTTGACTAGGTTTCTGACACAACTAGATTTCTGTAAAAGATCATCAGAGTTAGGCAATCCTTGAAGTTTTTAAGAGTTAGGCAATCCTTGACTGTTTTTAAAATATTCTTTTTCTATTTAATTAGAAAGGCACCTAAGTCATTAATTAATACTGTGTATTGTTCAAGACATTTTACCCATGACATGTCTCTAATTATGTAATATTTTTCCTTTCTTGAGGGAAATATGCACAATAGGAATAGTTAAATTGATTTGGTAAATGAGCAGCCTAATTGCTTCACTAGTGTACATTTGTCGATAATCAGTAGTAACAGTGATACTGCTGAAATTTACATAAGCTGAAGATTTGGTCCACTATTTTCAGATTCAGGTTGAGAAGCCAATGTACAGTATTATGATCAGGTTACTAATTACACACCTTCCAAAAATAAAAAGTTTGCAAGCCTAGATCCTTATGCACTAGATCAAGGCTGACTCTTTCAAAGCTGGGTGGATAAAGTGACACTACTCGTACCTCGGCTCAAACAAAAACTCACCATATCAAGTAACCACAATAGAGTCTTATCAGTTAGGCAGCAGCTACCATCTCTCTCTCTCACACACACACACACACACACGCACACACAGAATACAGGATACATTCCACAGGTTATGAACTATTGATTTGGGCGACCGACACTCATACTACACTGCACAGAAAGTCAGTAAGTAAATGGGAGTTTTGCATAGCTACCTAGGAGACAAAAACAAACCTGTGTTTCTAATGAACTGATTAATATTGTGCTTGAGTTTTGCAGATAAAAATATAAATATGTTGGAGTGTGTGATAAAAATTTCTTCAAAAGAGTTTTAAATTAATTTACTAAAATTCAAGACTGGATATTGGTTTTGCTCAGAAAGTATGAGCATGGAATTTCTTTTCACAGAATTACAGAACACCCTGGTTGAAAGTGACTCACAAAAATCAAGTCCAATTGCGGTCTTGAAGCAGACAGTCCCGAGACTCACACCACATGTCTGAGAGCATTGTCCAAACTCTCCTTGAGCTCCATCAGGCTGGTGCTGTGACCACTTCCCTGGGGAGCCTGTTCCAGCACCCAACCACCCTCTGGGTGAAAAACCTTTTCGTAATATCCAGCCTAAATCTCCCCTGACACAAGTTCATGCTGTTCCCTCAGGTCCTGTCACTGGTCACCAGAGAGAAGAGAATAATTCTGGCATTTTATTCTAGAAGTACATGCAAGTAGAAAATGGGTATCTATTTATCCTAATCTTTATTGTTATTTCGTTAATTGTAGCTGCTGATTCATTTTAATTTCTCTTAATCATAACTAATTTCTAGAGTTATATTCATAAGGTAACAACTACAAGGAGAAGTGATATAAACATTTCAAATTTATATACCGTTTGTTTGGAGTTCAGCTTTTTTGAACGGCAAGATAGAGGAGAGATGGCAAATCTGGTTTGTTGCAACGAATGAAAATCTGTCATGTTTTTTATGTATTTGGTAAACCCAGGTCTGATCCTACAGCATAACAAACTTACACTGAAGTAAAAATTCTAACAGCCTGTAGTGAAAGTACTCCCTGTGAAAAGATACCAAGTGTGTATCTGTGTGTCCTTATATGAGAAATCTCCATATGTATTGAATGCAATTCTTTGTAGTGCTTCATCATGCCTCTGTGTTTCAAAAGTCCTCATAAATATCCAGACTACACTGGTAGTGGGCCTTAACTTTCTCTGTTTATTGAGTGACACGATCAATTCCTTTAAGGTCTCTTAGTCCTCCCTGTAATCTTAGAAGAAATCAAGAAAAATTCCAGTGAAATAAAGCTAGTGAGTGGGTAAACAAGGATGAATAGGACTTACATTACAAAGTAATAAATAATATACTTATTTACCTCAGCATTATTTAGTATTTGTAGAACCTTTAGGACCCGCACAAAATAGGATCTGACTTTGCTAGATCCAGCAAAAACAGACAGGATAATCTTCCTCCAAGAATGCTTACAATCTTAATCTTACCCCCTATAATGTTTGCAGTCTACGTATAAGACAAGGCACGATAGCTGACTATTGCCGAACTTAACACATTGAAAATATGAGAGTTTTAGCCTGCAGGAACGGAATTCAAATGAACTCTGCTAACTTTCTAACATTTGTTGAGTTTTTAGCAGAACAAAATGCCGCTGAAGGGAAGATTAAGCAGTCTCTTTGTGGATAACAATGGAAAACTAAACTTTTGCGTATCTTTCTTAATAGCCTGCAATGCAGGTTTACACAAACCTGTAAAATGGCCTGCAAAACAACACACGTAGAGAAAGTCACTACCTCTGCACTCTGATTTGTAATTATCCGATCTGTTACAGGAGAATGATCATCAGCTTGACTCACAAGCAACTCTGCTGCTGACTCACAGATACTTAAATTACAGAAAATATATTGAAAGGTAATCAATTATCTCATTTACTAAGAAAAGAGCATGTTTCAGCCAAGTGAGAAATGAAGAGCTTACAGCAAATACACTGTACGTCTTCAGGTTGTAACCACCAACACAAAAGACTTCCTGAACCAGGAAACTGACTCAAATCTCACATTTTAGGGTCAAATTACTCTTTATTTTTCATTTTGCTCACAGAGTGTAACAGGAATTTAATGTCCTGTTTCAGTTCAGGAAATATGGGATCACAGCCAGCAGATACCCAAATGATCAGAACCCACGACTAGGTTGTTCAGCATGGAGAAGGTTCTGGGGAGCTCTTATAGCAGCCTTCCAGTATGTAAAGGGGTCTTAAAAGAAAGATGGAGAAGTAATTTTAGCATGGGCCTGTAGTGACAGGACAAGGTGTGAAGGTTTTATACTGAAAGAGGGTAAATTTAAACTGGACATAAAAAAGATGTACATTAAATCTGCCATTGATAACTTACAGCTGTAGAGACCACAGTTCTCCTTCTGCTACAAATACCAATCTATTGTACTACGTAATGAGACATTTACTTTCCAGAGCTGTAAAAGAGATACAAACAAGCTAATCTATCTAATGATAAATGCCATTGGTTTCATGAATCTGCATTTTTGTACTTCTTTCAGGATAGCAGGGTGCATCCATACAGATTGGCATGCTTCTGAACTTCCAATTTTTTGCTCCAATTGTAAAAGAAGAAGAATCCAGTAAGATACTGTTTTAAAGTTTGAATATTTAATGGCTATCATTGACCTCCTTCACTAGTGAAGAGCCTATAACATATCATATGGCTGATGTCAAATATGTATTTAGGCTGCAGTTAAACTGTGGTCGCAAAAATTGATCCTGTTCATGAAGACCTTGTGTATTTCAAAAAGAGCCATATATGTGACAAACATATGGTCAAACACCATAGTGGGTTGACCCTGGGTGGGTGCTAGGTGCAGACCAAAACCTCCATCACTCCCCTCCTCAGCCTGTGCAGTGGAGAGAAAATACAACAAAAGACACACGGGTCAAGAGAAGGACAAGAAGATCATTCACCAGTTACTGTCACAGACAAACCAGACTCAGAGAAATTAATGTATTTATTGCCAATCAAACAGACAAGGTTAACAAGAAATAAATCCAAACCTTATGAACATCACTCCCTCACCTCTCCCTTCTTCCTGGGCTCAACTTCATTTTTGTTTTTCTCTCCTTCCTGCCCTTCAGCAGCACAGAGAGAGGGAACGGGCTTTGCTCAAAGTTCATCACACCTTGTCTCTGCCACTCCCTCCTCCTCACCCTCCACCCCTGCTCCAGTGTAGGGTCCCTCCCACAGGAGGGACTATCACCCTCCATGAACTTCTTCAACGCAAGTCCTTCCAATGGAGCGCAGTCCTTCAGGAAAAGACTAAGGCAGCACCGATCCCCCGCAGGGTCACAAGTCCTGTCAGCAAACCAGCTGCAGCAGGAGCTTCTCACAGGGCTCCACTATGGGGTCCTTCATAGGGTGTAGATGGGTATCTGCTTCATCAGGGGCTGCAGGGGCACAGCTGCCTCACCATGGCCTTCATCACGGGCTGCAGGGGAATCTGCTCTGCTGCCTGGACCACCTCCTCACCCTCCTTCCCCACTGGCCTGGCTGTCTGCTGGGCAGTTTCTCCCACATATTCCCTCCCACTCCTTGTGCTTTTCTGGCTGCAATTGCCCAGCATGGCAACTTCCTTCCCTTTCTTAAATCTATTATCCCAGAGGCACTACCACCATTGCTGATGGGCTGGGCTTTGGCCACTGGCAGGTCCATCTTGCTACCATCTGCCACGGGCTTTGTTGGACATGGGGAAAACTTCAAACATCTTCTCACAGAAGCCACCTCTGTGGGCCCTTTCTACCAAAAGCTTTACCTAGTACAAATAGTGGCTACTTCCTACTTTCTGCTTAACAACCTGCCTGACGTCTCTGTACTCTATAGCACTGTCATATTTCCAGACCTTCCTAAGCTTTTACTTTCCACATTTCCCTGATTTATTCATTGTACAACTTCAGTAAAGAATGAAAGATGCAAAGGGCTTACAGCAAAGAGCCTGAGCCTGAAGCCTGGCAGATGGCCAGGGTAAGAAAGCCTGTGTAATTTTATTATCTTGCACATATATAGGGAAATAGAAAGTTACAAGAATACCTTTGATTCTAGCATTTCCCACTAAGTAAAAACACAGAAATCTTCACAAAGTTGGTTTTTTTATTCCTATTAGAAAAAGGAATTCTACAATATAATATGTATTTCTACAAATCCCAAGTCATCCGCACACTTCTGCTGGTAGGTAGGAGCAGCAGCAACATAAGGCCAGTTATAATCACTAAAGCTGGTATGTCTGCCTGACAGCCAACCATTATTCTACTCAGTTTAGAGACCATTTCTCACGAAACAAAGAAATCCTTGATGCCATGAAGCCTGTATTAATTCTCAGGCTATGCAGAACAAAACTTTCACTGCTTTTTTCCCCACTGGTTTCTCCTTCCACAGCTTCTGTCGACCTTACTATGTCTACAAGACTATGTCTCAAACAATCCTCAGTTCTTGCTTCCCATTTGTCTTGTTCCTACATCACAGATTTTCTGCTCACGTCTTCCCACTCCTCTATCTTGCTATAAACCATTCCCCCTATCTTTCCATATATGCAGTGTATTCCACTAGGACCACAAATTCTGTTAACACAAAACAGTAATTAAAAAAATTTCATTTTGAAACTATTTGATCAACCATTTAGCTTCAATTTCACTCCAGTGTTAGCAGATTTTATCTCATCTTGTAGACACAAGATCCAACAGTATTCCTTCTGGAATATCATGTCTAGAAAGTCATATATACACCTTTTTTTTTTTTTTTAATTCCACCTTTTCTCAAATGAATGATGACCTCTACTTAATACTATGACAAAATAAGAGACCATAAAGGAAAACTTCCAGACACTGTAAGCAGCAGAGATGCCAGTTATGTAACTAGCTAGCCAAGCCAGGCAAACCATCTCCAGTACCTACTTTGTTTTTAATTGTTACATTCTTATGTACGCATATTCCACTAACTTTTAGCTGTAATGACAAAAATGCATCAGGCGAAGTTACAGCTGACAAGTTCCCTCTTTTTTCTCTACTACTAATACAACTGTAGTATGGTGTTTAACAGATATTATTTCAACAGTTCTCCAGTTAACTGCTGCACATTTGAAAATGATGCAATGTAAAAGCAATGGAGATCTTTCTCATTTACATTCAGTGGACAATGAAAGCCTGATGGCTTCCCTTCTTTAAATAAATCTGAGTGCGACAGTTCCACCCCTTAAATATGACTAAACTACTATGCTGAGTTATTTATTTGAAGGTTCAACTGCTGTATGGCAATCAGCCTACATGGCTTTGTCATCTGCACGGCATGCAACATTTTCCTGTTCAGCTCCAGCAAGAGCCTAAGCACTAACTTCAAGTTATAAGCTGTAATGAGCAGGATGGATACCCATCTTGGATGCCTGTTCATAATTTCAAGGGGGAGGCAGATGTCAGACACAGAAGTTCTGCCCCGGCGTATCCTGTATTATTTGGCTTCTCACTAATATTGCACAGTTTTACTTCTGTCACACAAGGATACTTAATGATGATCAGAAGGAATGAAGGAGGATCAGGCTGACACTTCCTCAGCAGTGGAATGCAACTCCTTGCAACACAGTCACCTGATTTCAGCTCCAAAAGAAGTTAAAGGACATGTTTTCACAGATCTCTTTGTTGTTAGTTCAGCATAGAACTGAAGAAAATGTTAAAGTGTAAAATACTCTCTATTAAGGCACTACACATTTACAGCTTCCAACTGAGACTCCAGGCCATTAGCAACCACATTTCTACTCTACTCTACTCTACTCTAGTACCTACTCCTTAAAATGAAGGAGGCTGTCCCTTGCAAAACATAGCAATGTGTAGCCTTTGTATTTTCCCACTGATGAAAGAGCAGATCTTTCACAAAAATATCAGTTAACCTTTTGAGACTTCACTTTTTTTTTTTTCCATGAGGAAGGAATTCACTTCCAAAAAGCTAAATCTAGCATAGTTTCTATTAAGCACAATCAGTTGTAAACATTAGAAACTACCTGATCTCAATTCAGTAATGAAAAAATCAGATTAACATTAGTATTAATAATAATATTAAAATCTATTTTAAATTATCCTCTAACAAGATGGTACAGCCTTTAAAAAAGCCATAAAAACCACAAAAAGTTTTTGCATATGCGTATAAAGTGTTTCATATTTTTAGCTGTGCTTTCAACTGCTTTCAACAGAAACACTCCCTTGTCACAATCTCTGAAAGAAAAAAGTTTGTAGAACATCATCCTTCTGTCTCTCCCATTTCAGTTTTTGTAATTTCACAAAGCTAGTAAATATAACATTACAAAAACATTTGAAATAAGTAATTATTAAGTTACTTGTAGGTTTTCTGATTTCAGTAAGGTCCTCTCAATGAAGCTTGAAAAATAATTTTATTAGAATGTGGACCCTATAATTAAGCTCCATGAGATTCAAGTAGTTTATGTAATTGACTTTTCATTAAACTTTTCCTCATCTGTCACGAAAGCCATAATTACAGTGAAAACTAATCTGAGTTGCTTACTAATTCCCAAAAAAGGATTTAGCATTACATATGGTTCTTCAGCATTGTCTGAGTATTTCAACTCCAAAAAGAAAAATTTCACAGATATTTCATTAACTTTATTTTTTTCCCCGTAGCATCTTCCTGGGTTTTTTAACTGTAACTTCTTTTTTTAGTTCAATTATTCAAACTATCGCTGATTACACTGCTGTCCAAAAAGTCCTAATGCAAGTGTAATCTTATTACAGATTAAAAAAATGCATTTAAAAGACAAAAAAAGTTTAATAAAATTCAGTTAATTCATACATTCCATAATGACAGCAACAAAAAATCTAAGCAACAGTCTTGATTAAAACTTTGATCTTGGCTTCAGTGTAGTGTTATACTAGGGGTTCTGTTACTGGTAGAAAATATTTATTTATTTATTTACCTATTTCAAAGCTTATCAAAATACAAAGAGCTCCTCAGTCCTTAAATTACATGTTCAAATACATCTTCCATGACTACCAAGGAAATTTAACAGATCACAATTTAGGATGTCTGAATATTTTCTGTAGAAATTAATAATTTTAAAATTATGAATGTTTTCAAAAAAGGAGAAGTTTGCATAATCCCTATTTCAATTCACTTAGTTCAAAATAAGG
>WAAE01030368.1:0-18357 GCA_013400495.1 Nicator chloris | reverse complement strand
TATATATATTTCTGAAATTGTCACTAGTACATGTTCTGTATAGTTTTAAAAAATATATTTTATTGCCAATCTGCCAATTCAGAATGGGTTTCATCACGATTCCTGTTAATTAATACTACCCTGACACACGTTTTTCACAGTCGAGCAACCAATTCCAGTCTGCAGACTAAGCTACCTAATTACTTCGGTTAAAGGTGGAGGAGATTTGGCACAGTTTAAACTGTTCCATCATACAGCTTAAAGGTCTTATCCTTGTATTCTTTCAGTCCACCAGATCAGTGTGAAGTCACCATATGAAAGGAAATCTCCTTTCAAATTACATTAATGCATTATTCATGTTATCTTAATATTTAAATTTCCTCCCCACTCTGGACAATATCAACACACAGTCAAGTGACAAGACATTCATAGTCAGTCCTTCTGTTCAAGTTAAATCCTGGGTACTTTAATACATGTGTAACATAAATCAGAACATGATACCCAGTGTCACTGGGTTTTTGAGGAAATTCTGGTTGCATCAAGCATCTTTAAAGCAGAGAATGTGTGTGGTGTGTGTGTGTTTGTGTACACACACACGTGCCAGCACTTCTGGGCACACAGGAGCTGGGTTGGTTTTGGTAAGGAACCAAGATTGTGCTCCAGGTGGGACCCTGGTGACAACACCAGCTTGTAGACAGAGTGGACAGTTACAGGAGTGTGGAATAGTGCAGGTTGGAGCAGCCTTGGGAGGTCACTGCTCAAAACAGGGTCAGCCATGCCTTCCAGTCACTTCCTGGGAATGTCCAGACTCAGTTTGCACAACTTGTCTGAAAAAACATCTCCAAAGTTTGACTTCCTTCATGGGAGAGAGCTTTTCCTTGTATCCAATCCAAACCTCCTTCTTTTTAGTTTCATGTCTGGTATCTTCATTTTCCCATCACGGCAAAGTGCTTCCTTCCTTTTTAATGGATCCTGACTTTTTTAGTGCACCAGCATGATAACGTAGGTTTGCCAGTAATGTCAGAAAAAATGTTCTGTATCTTTCACAGTAGCAAGAAGAATCAACAGAATACCTTTACTGGTAATTCTTTATAATATTTTAACAGAAGCTTCTAACATGGCTTATCAATATACACTTAATGGTCACACAGTCTTTCCAATGTGGGAGTGTAATACAGCAGAAAGATAGTGATACTTTGTTAGCAATTAACCCATATATTTAATGAAAGACATGGACAATATGCTTAGATGCCAGTCATATTGAGAGGTACTGAACTGTGTCAATTCTTGTTATTTTTTCATTAAAATTAAGAGAATGCAGAATTACTACTCAGCTACTATGACCCACTTTCTAATATTTATGCTGTGAAATTAATTGGGTGAAATACTACCTCTTTCCATTTACCTGTTGTGGCCTATCCAATGTACAGAGTGGGGAAAGGTTGGTGGGATAGACTCTTTCATCTATTCCTTTTAATTCTAGACTTAAAAGGAGATTTCAAGTGAAAGATGAATTGTATTCACAGGATTGAGGCTGTGTCTGTGATTAGAAAAGGAAATTTCTGCCATGTCAGGTGTTTGTATGCCATGTTGTAAATCTAATTGTAGTAACTTTTTAAAAAGTTAATATTTATAAAAATAATTATTTGATATTCTATATAGCTATATTTAATACTTATGATGCTGCTATTGGTTCTACTTCTGGTGAGAGTTTATGAGCAGAGAAGAGATTGGAACTCCATATGAATATCTGTGTTTAATATCTGCATCGTCTGTGCTGAGTGTGTGTAGTGATTCAGACTCCAGCTTTATGCCTGCATATTTAGGGAGCAGTGAACGAGTGCCAGCATAATCTATTTAAAAGATTAGCAAGAAAAAAGTCTGAAAAGCTGAAATGGTTTTACGTATTCTTTTGGGGATGCATTCAGGTGTTCAAAATTACTGGTGTGGATAAATCACCCGGGAAAATTCATGAAATTGCTGGGATGCATAATTTGTGGTTTTCTCTACATATGTGATATAAGATGTCATACTAGATTATTTTAAATGAACTGTCAAATGCAAGTTAGTTCAGTGCTTTCTGATTTTAATGAGTTTTGAATACCAAGCAAAGGAGTCTTTAATAGTGGAATAAGGAAAACATTATAGAAAGTCTTTCACAAATGACATTCAAAGCCTCCTCATATACATACAAAAATGCCTATGATGACTAAAAACATCAAGTGCTCAATGCAGTGAAAAAAAAAGCAATGGATTCAATGCATTTTGGAAGTATCTATTACATTTCTTAAAAATGCATGAAAAATACTCTCACATTCAGATGGAAGTGGGGTTTTCAAGTTTATTTGGGGGGTTTTTGGTGTGGTGGATTTTTTAAGTCACCGAACAGGGAAGGTATGTGCCATCCTGGCCATGGCTGATTTATGTCAGTGTAGGGTATGTCACGTGCCAGTGTGAGAGTTAACACACGTGGGCAGAAGGGCAGATTGTACAAGTCTAGACCTTTACTGCTCTCAGAGGTAAAAACGGCACTAACACTGCAGATAAAATGTACTCTCTCCTCTGATTCGTCTTGCAAGAGAATTGAGAAGGATGGGCAGGCAAAACAAGAAAAACATGAACATGGGACTAGCAGTATGGAACCCTACATCTTCACAGGAAGCATTTTGATACCTGCAATACATATGAGCTAATTAAATTGACCACTTTGCAACGAAGCAAAACTTCCTCACTACCTCTGCACTTGCTTGAAGGTGAAAATTATTGGCTGTGAAGCTCCAGGTACCTTCATTTTGATGTTAGAACCAGCCTCAGCATGGAACTAGTAAAAAATAATCTCCATTTTTATCCCAGAACTTACTGTAAATAGATATAATTTGAAAGTCTCATGACTATCCAGATAAAAGCCAAAGAGAGGGAAATCTATTTTGTGGTAGATTAATATTGTCAATATATTATAGTGAAAGGGTCAGTCATACTATATATAAGTATTTACATACTCTTGAAAACTGCTGCAAAATGATTCAAACTGTTTTTAATAGCCAGATATTGAAGCTGGAGTTGCTTACATTCTAAAGGGATACAGATGAAATATGATTCACGAGTGTAACTCTTCTAAAGAAATTGGTAAGGCATTAAAAGAGGAAAAAGAAGTGCCACAACATGTGGCTCTTCACTGAGGAATTACCCCAGTTCTTTAACTTGGTGATGTATTGCAGTTTACAGCAGTCATTTTAGGCTCATTACTTCTGACACAGAGATTTCATTTGTATGTGTCTGGTGATTATAAAATATTTTGGGGATTTATGTGTGGATTTTTTGTTGCTTACCCCCATAATAGCTATCCAAAAATACACACAATGAGGATTAGGTTTGATACATATCCCTGTGTGAGCAGTAGCAGACCTCCTATCCAGAAGTTACCTGTTTTAGCTGTTGTTGGTTTTGTTGCAGAAGGCATCTGACACCAGTATAGAATATTATAGGATGATGTTGAAGAGATTTTAGCAAAAGAATGAAAACAGGGGTAAGGAAATAAGCTGAAAAAGAATGATTTGTAGTAGAGCTGTAGTCTCCAGGCATAGTCAAGTCAGTCAGGAATGAGAAGACAAAAAGAAAATGTTTCTCTTGAGAGAGGAGGGAGGTCACCAGCAGGGTCACACCTTTCTGGGTTATTCAACATTTCCATTCATACTGAAAATGTTGGGGTGCATGAACAGACAGAATTTACTGATGACGCCAAGTTTTTCAAGGTAATAGGAACAAAGGCTGACAATGATGAAGGGAAGAAAGATATTACCATGCAAAGTAACTGCAGTAAAACAGCAGATGAAATGCAATCTAGAGAAATAGGAAGTGATGCACGTGGGAAATAAACAATTCCAACTTTGCATACGTAATGATGGATTCCTGGCTGACTATCATCATATGGAAATGAGCAAATGAGGCTTTGGAGTTATGATTGATAGTTCTGTGAAAATGTCAGTTCTGAGCTCAGTAGCAATCAAGAAAAAGGCAAATCCAATGTTAGGTGTTATTAGGAAAGGAATCTAGCATAAGGCCTGATATGCAGATATAAAAACCTCTAGTGTGCTAAAATTCTGAATGCTGTCTGAAGTTGGTTCTAGTCCTATCATCTCTGAAGCCTGTAGTGGAGATGGAAAATGGAGAAAAACTGAGTGTGAGTGAATAGAAAGACTGATTTTACAGTTTAGGATTAATCAGCCCTCGAGACAGTTAAAGGTAGAAAGAATGGAGATTTAGAAAATATGGTTGTAACAGAGAAACTGAGTTTGGAGAGGTTGCCCACTAGACTTTCTTCAAGAACTGGAAACATTCAGTAATATTTACAGGAGAAAAAATTGTGGGAACAATAAAACCTCCAGGAACAAGTCACCTTGGTCTTTTATGTAACATTTAGTTGGCTTGGAGGACTCATTACCACAAGACACCACGTCAAAAATTGACTGGAATAATTACGGGAAGAAAAAGTGCTCTTCCATAACAAACACTACTTTTAGCAGTGGAAGTCCATGACCTGATAATTGTTGACCATATGCAAAGCACATTAAGGGAGGGAACACTAATCCTTTGCCCAGAGATGTGCTTTGATGGGTATTGATCACTGTCTGCTGTTGGAGGCAGGAATTAAGACCTCAGTGAGCTGTTCTTATATAAAATGGGATGTTAGGCAAGACCTGTATAAAACCACCTCCCTATTTATTTACGTTATAGCTATTTCTTCCACTGCCTGCACAGCTAAATGTGAAGTTCTGGGCTTAAACTTTAAAAAGTGTCTGTTTTATGATAATATTTTTTTGCTTTTCCGATGTCAGGAACTAATATGTATAAAATTTGTCAGAGGCTGTGTATTAAAGTGATATCTAAACCAGCAGTTATGCAGATTGCTGAGTGGGTTAGCTGCCTTTGCTGGTTACCTGAGTTTTTCCCCACTTTCTCTGAAAAATTTAATAATTAAAAAAAAAATCAGAATATATCATAACCAAGGCACCAAAATTGTATTGTTTCTCTTTTGAAGCACAGCATTCTTGAATATTTCAGACTTGCTCATGAAGTTACCAAAGTTTTACCTTTTCAGGGCTCATTCAACAGATTTCTTTGAGTTTTCCCTTCCTTGTGTTCATGCAACCCCTTTCTGTACTAGCCCTATTTTGCATTTATATTAACACATGCACTTCCATTTGATCCAGTTCAACTGAAGTCAATGGATATTTCAGTTTTGATTTCAATCAAAGCAGAAATGAGCCACAAGCAACAAACACAACAACATCTGCTTTTCAGCTTGGGAACCAACTATTTCCTTCACCTGCTACATAGACTGTGATTGCTAATGTAGGACCTGCAGCTCTGTGGTTTGCAATTTAATAGTTGAAGGGGTTTTCTGAGCTAAGACATACTGCTAAGACCAGAATTACAAAGCCAATACATTTTTTTTTCACATGTATTTCTCCCTGCCCAAAATTTAAAAACAACAACAACAAAAAGGAAAATTTGTTAGTTAACTGTTTATTCTCTTCTGTTTTTAATTGTACTTAATATGTTTTAAGCAAGACTTATTGATAAAAAAACAAACATAATGAAAATGAACAAGCTAATC
The DNA here is from genome assembly GCA_013400495.1 of Nicator chloris. Classification (NCBI taxonomy): domain Eukaryota; kingdom Metazoa; phylum Chordata; class Aves; order Passeriformes; family Pycnonotidae; genus Nicator; species Nicator chloris. The sequence continues at coordinate 12,761 of WAAE01030368.1, read as the reverse complement.
ACCTAGTTCTTCTTTCATGTAACATTTATTCATCTTGAGGGACTTTTCTCACAATATATGCCAGAAATTAACTGGAAAAATTAATGGATTAAAAAAACTCCTTTCATAATAAATGCTACTTTTAGCACTAAAATCCATGACCCGGTAATTGTTGAATATAGGGGAAACATATTAGGGAAGGAGTACTATATATTTTGGCAGGATTTCACTGTTTAACTGGGAAACAACATGCTTTTGGTGTGTCTGTGCCTTAGTGGTTTTGCAGTGTATGTAACCATTTGACAAGTAGATGTATGTGCTAGAGCGTAGTGTCATCTTTATGGGAAAACAATAGTGAGGTTGGAGACAGATTAACCAAAAAAATTGTCCAGGAGATTGCAGGCTGACAGAAATATATTTTGTTTTCTTCATACTGTGCATGCTAAGGCGAACAGCAAAATGAACTGGTATCTTTATAACTCCTCTATAGAGTTTCTGACACCTGAAAGACACATAGTGAGGGGCCTTTTCCCTTTCCAAGGTCTTCATTCTGGTCATACAGGACTAAACCATTTCTACTGAGGTCCATAGCATGGCCCAGAAGCAGCATGAGCCCATTCACTGCAGCTGGTCAGGATGTACCTGAAGAGCCTTTCACACCAAGTTATGCAGCATATGGTCTCTTGCAGCTGTTTCATTCTTACAATGAAGATAATAATGTGCATCTTTTAATATTACTCATTTCTTGAAAGATCTTTGTGCACTGAATCTTTTCTGTGTGGGCTGAAATCACAGTTGGTGGTGGTTCTGCAGGCAGCTCCTGCCCTGGTGAGATTCTTAAGCCAGGCTTAAGGGCTTGCAGGAAAGGTTCTCCTACAGGTTGGAGGAGTACTGGTCTCTGAATAGGAAATATTCTGTCATGAAGCAAATCCATGTTGACTTGATCTTGGCTGAGTAGTCTCAGCATGTTGAACTGGTCTTCATGGGCTTCTTCATTAGAGGCTGCTCTAGGTGTTTTTAGAAGTGTGGTTCCAGACTCCAGAGGGACTTCAAAACTGATTACATGAACAGCTTCATTTCGTCCCCTCTTGGAAGAAAAGAAAAGCAAATTTCAGCCACCTCAGTTCTACTTAGTATATATCCCTAAGTTTTTTTTTAATTGGACCTTTGACTGACTTTCATGCCAGAAAGGTAGAACTGTACAATACTTCCTGATAGGTGTGTTGTGAAGATAAATACATGAAAGAGGAGGAGGGTACTTGAAGCACAGAGCTTATCTTAGGCTATGGCTGCTCTACATTAGCTTGAAGTGGGTTCTTGGGCAAAGCCTTGGTAGCATCTTCTCCAAGGCAAAAGAGGAAAGATAAACAAGTTGACGTTGGTTTTACATGTCAAAATGAGAAAAATTTGTCTATAAACAAGGCAGATTTCTGTAAATCTAGTTGTAAAGGTACCATTTGTTCTCTGACTTGCTGAGACAGCTGGAATTTATTAAGAAGTGTTCCCCTGATAGATTTCTGCTTGTTGCATTTCTACTTTTCAAAAATCAAAGATCTCAAGTTAAAAATGTTCCTTTTTCTAAAGCAAAGTAGCAAAAACTCCTTGGAGCAACAAAGTAGTTAAGATAAAACTTGAAGTTTGTATTCAAAAGATATATTTTCCTTCAAATCATTAAATATCAATGCATCCCAGATACATTTCTCACCTCTGTCATAAAATCAATGGGCAAGGAACACAAATCCATTTTAGACTCAGAAAATAAGTTGTCAGGACTTCAAGAATTAGTTTATCATTATCTGAGATGTATTTTAGAAAGAAGAGTAGTGTTTGTGACCCACAATTTTATGTCTTTTTAAAAAGGGATCTGTCATTCAGAAGACAAACATTCAGAACAGGTTCTCTGCTGTATTTCCAGGAAAGGCAATTTTAAAACATGAGCATATTTTAAGACGTTGTTTGACTTGGACTTTAATTCTTTTTTCACTTTTTATTTCCTTAGGTTTTGCATTATAGAAAAAGACAAAATATCATATTACTTAGGTTCACTTCTATCAGATATTAATATAATCTAATAATCACCTGGCAGTTGTCATCCAGTCTTCTTAAGTTATTGCAACCTGTTGAGTGTTTAGACTTTTTATAATATTAGGCATCTTTTAAAATAGAAATTTAAGGACCTTCTTTACTTAAAGTAAAAATACAAACACTCCCTACAACTCTTATTATTAGCATATACTACTAGCTGCATAACAGTCTCAAGAATAATGTTCAGGGCTGATAAGAGAATTCTAAGCTTGAGAAGTAATTTAGTACATTATATATCAGTGGGAGAATGTGCTGAGTTTCTGAAAGTCAAAGCTCAGTGTAGGGTTTTACAAACTAGATATCCTGAAAAGGAGTCATGACTGGACATGAACACTGTCCAGAGAACAGTCCCTGGAGTTCTCCCTCCCTTGGAGACTGAAACAGTTTGGTAGCACATACAGGGCTTGCACCATATGGAAGGAAGTGTTTCATTCACTGTCGTAGGCACACAAGAATCACAAGCCCTTGAAGGACTTTATAAACACTTGCATGGTTATCTGTTTCTTAAAAGAAGAAATATGAACTTCAGAAATACCTGAAGCTCATCAAGAAAGCAGATAGCACCTTTTAGAAATCAGTGTTGATTTTAGCTATGGAATCTCTTAAAGAGTGATATTACTAAATAAAGGCAAGCTGGAAAGGGACCAGAGGATAGTTGGGGTGTTTCTTTGCCATTTTGTAGCCAGAATTCTCTTTCTGCATATTTGTTTCTGTAGCTCTACACTCGGGACAAATAGGTTTTCTTAGAGTAGTTGAAACAAAACTAAGAAATCTGATCTTTCTTCTTGAATGGACTGAAACCAGAAAAGATCTCTATCTAAATTTATTTTATTAGGTAATCTTTTAAATTTTTGAAGAGTGGAACTATTAATTAAACAGCAATAAAATATTTATTTAGAAACAAGTTTTAAAATTTTGTTGCATAAAAAGAATGTTTTCCCTGTTACTGGGAACAAGTACTGAAAGCTCCCTTGATGGATAGATAATGTCACCTAGAGGCACTGTCAGTAAATATTCATGGGCAAAGCCCTCAGTGTTGAGTATTCTTTCCTTGGCCTTTATGTAGCCTGCTTGTGCAGCTAAATTAAGTTCATTCAATACTCCTATGTTATTTTCTGTTATTGTAAAGACAGTAATACTTCTGAATGATAGGTGTATATATATGAAAAAATATAGAAGTAACTGAAAAAGTCTGATACTAAAGTTATTATCTATTTCTGCATACCTAGAAAAAGATCTTGAATATGTAGCATGAAGAATACACTGTATTAAACTCAGCAAAATTCCCAGTGGAAGACCAGTTTATATGAATGTAGTGACCAAATTAACTATTTATTGATATTCTTCCTTGTGGTTCCTTATTGTGACATTTTAACTTAATTTTTTTAAGGAAGAGAAATGGATTTGTGAATCAGACAAGCTCTGATTGATAACTCTGACATATAGTGCAGTACAGGGAGTACAAGGATCAAAAGTTAGCCACATGCTGTAACTTCCAAGTCTATTACAAGTATTTATCTTTGGCCTGCAAAGAGTAAAAAGGAATTGATTTCACACTTATCAATTCACTGCTTATTTTTCAGCTCAACAGAAAGCTTTTTAGCGAGTGAAAGGAAATCAATTGATAGCAGTTGCCTCTCCAGTCTGTTTAGAGATTATCTAGCCATGGAAGTTAATCCAAGGAAATATAGCTGGAGCTTTCAAATTAGGGTGGTTTGACTTCACAAATTAGTCTGACATAATAAATTCATTTCATAATAACTGCATATGATCAATCATAGACTAAATTAAGCATGTTCCAAGTTCAAGCTCAAAGCCTGAAAAGTATGCTATTAAAGCAAACCAACAGACCTGTAGACTTCAGGGAGCTGCATCAGGATGCTAGAGAAGAAAAGAAATTAATGATTCCTGGACTTGCCCAAGCTCTGAAAAGAATAGTACATGGTTATAATCATATAATTTTTAGAATAAGCAATTGTACAGTCTGTGGTGGCTTCTCAACACTTCTGGATTAATGTGTCGTTTTGTACAAGTCTTGTAATTTTTCTGTGAATAAATTTTTCCATCTATGTAATAGAGGTAAAACAGTCCCATTGATGTGAACTGCTCATAAACCTCTGAAATTCTCTTATTTTAGAGCTAATCAAACTGAGACTAAAGGTGCTGGGTTTTTTTAATAACATATTTTTCGGAAGTTCAGGACTTCAGTTTCAAAAACAGTTATTGGGCATGATTATGTTTCATTTCAAATAATTAGTAAGATTTTCAGTACTCTTCAATATTGGGATGATTTTCATTCTCATTATAGAATTTGTACCGTAACCATGATTCAAATTGCTGTTACTCATCACACAGTGTTTCTTTTCTATCCGGGTGTAAAATCTAAATTCTCTCATGATATGTCTCTCTAGATGCACGTTTGCATTTTTATGAATATATATTCTATATACCATATGCCTATTTGTGTAAATATATTTATGCAAAGAAGGGGTTGTCTTGTTAAACACAAGCAAAATTATACATCTGTTTTAAAGTGTATTCCGTGTTATTTAAGATGCTGAGGTGCCTCCTTGAGTGAAGTGTTGAGGAGTATAGTAAAGGAAAGAGAAAATGCTGGTTTAATCCAATGAGAGGTAATAATATGAATGGATGAAGCAATGTACAAGCAGATTGAGCAGTACCTGTGCCTGAATTATTGAGCTTGAAATCTGATCAAAGATGGGACTTACTGAAAGCTAGTGTCTTAGAAGTGGAAATTCTCCTTTGACAAAGCAAGATGAGACTGCAATAACCTTGACTTACACATGAAATCAGAGTGATTAGAGCCAGTGCAAATTTCAGACCCATTCTCTGACAATAAATAAATGGAGATGTCGAGTCTCATTTCAATCACCTTCAGTAATGACCTTGAATGCATGCAAATGTGGGATTTGCTCAATGGGGACTCTGTGGCAACTCTGTGATTCAACTGTGAAATTAGAGTAGCTTGTACTTAAACTGGAATTTCACACCTGCTGAACTAGCAGTCTCTGGCTTGTAACAGGAAGGAATGAAACCCTTAAAAAGCCACGCTTCCATGTGTTTATTTGGCATCATACCTTTTCTCAATTATAACTAAATAGGCTAAAAAATATTAAAATCTAGCTGGGGGAATTTAGGACAAAATAACTTGTGGATTTTGTTTGAAAATTTTGTTTGAAAATTATGCTTGCTCTATTTAAAAAAAAGTTATTATTGAAAAAGATATTGCAGGCTTTGTAAATACTCTATGAGTAAGAACTTGTTGAAACACCAAAAGTGTTCTGGTTCTTAAAAACGAAAATTCTTCAACATAGTATATCTGATGCATTACACTATAGACCTTTTAGAATACCTAAGGATTAATAGATATATACTTGATTTTATGGTGAGTTCATCTGTTTATTTCTTGGCATTTCTTTAGAGAGAATATTCTTTTAGAGTTGAAGGAAATGGGCATTAGTGACACACTAACCCAGATGCTTTCTAAAGTAATCAATTTAACATTGTCAATGTAGACAAACAGTGTTTTCACAGCCAGAGATCTCAAACAGAATTGTATATTACAAAGTGGATTTTTTTTGTGGGGCAGGATAAGCAGTTCCAGATTATATATACCCCCTGGAATTGTATCACAACAGTTTTTTTTTTTTCTGTCTTACCACTAATTAAGGAGAGAGAACTGTTACATCCAAGTTCCACTGAATGTGTTGCCTGGGTCCTAGTTATTTTAATTTAAGTTACTGAAATTAATATGCACATAAATTGTGTATTATCAAAAATTTAGCTGAAAAGTGGAATAATTTTTAATAGGATGAATGTTCTTTTTAAAAAAGATTGAATGATTGACTGCCTCAGCTATGTCCAATGAATTAACCTAAGTAATGTGCACAGTTCTCTTTCATGTGGATGGTGAGTAACATTTTGTGTATTTTCTTCACACACATTTATTGTTCCAAAACTTTTAATTGACTGAACTACTTCTCTATACTTTCAAGTAATGGCTGTGTAAAATCTATACATGATACCATGCAAAGCAAAGGACTCTCCATTGCATCCTGAAATAAATCCCTGTATGCAACTGAGTGAAAATGTTGTATTGAGTTTGCGTGGTGAGGTTTTGGTGATGGGCAGGGGTGGCCTCTGTAAGAAGCTGCCAGAAGCTTCCCTTGTATGTGATGGAGCCAAAGGCAGGAGACTCCAAGTGGCCAGGGCCAAACCCACCAGTGACAATCTAGTGCCTCTGGAATGATGTACATAAGAAGGGGAGGACAAAATTCTGCAATGCCAACTGTAGCTGGAGAGGGGACTGAGGAGATGGGAGAGGAACAGCCTCGAGGTCAGTGAAGAAGGAGAGGGAGAAGGTGATCCAGGAACTGAGATTCCCCTGCAGCCCATGAGGAATGTTGTGGGGCAACCGTGTTCCTGAAACCCATGGAGGCCCACAGAGGAGCAGGAGGATGCCCAAAAGAGGCTGTGACCCCAAGGGAGGCCTGCACTGGAGCTGGCTCCTGGGTAGGACCTATGGATCCATGGAGAGGATTCCATGCTGGAGCAAATTTGCTGGCAGGACTTGTGACCTCACAGGGAACTCGAGCTGGAGCAGTCTGCTCCCGAAGGACTGCACCCCTTGGAGGGGCCCATGCTGGAGCAGAAGGACTGTCTCCTGTTGGAAGGACCCACCTTGTGCAGGGGAAGACTGTGAGGTGTCCTACCCCGCAGAGGAAGCAGTGGCAGAGGTAATGTGTGATGAACCCCATTCCTCTGCAGCGCTGGGGAGGAGGGGGTAGAGATCAGGAATAAATAAAGTTAAGACCAGGAAGAAGAGAGGAATAGAAGGAAGGCATTTTAACAATGGTTTTATTTCTTAATACCATAATCTAATTTGATTTGGAATCAATTCAGTTAAATTCCTCAAGTCACGTCTGTTTTGTCCATGATGGGAACTGGTGAGTGATCTCTCCTTGTCCTTACCTTGACCCATAAACCTTTGGTTTTATTTTCTCCTCGCTGTCCAGTGAGGAGGGGAGTGATAGAGCCACTTTGGTGGGCACTCAATGTCCAGCCAGGGTCAACCCATCACAAATGTCTGTGCTCTGGTGTTCTTGTGACAATGTTTGTGTATTAGAAGGCACTTTTTGTCTAATCTGCTGGTTAGGATATCTTTGCAAATGCTATGCTTTAGCCCTGCTCCTTTTTAAAAGGATTGAATTGAGAACGTGTCCAGTCCATCGTTAGTACTTTGTTATTAGTACTTCATCATTAGTCCTACCATCATTAATACTTCAAACATTTATCACTCCCTGAGATAAGATCTTATGTGTTGAAACTGTTCAAACAGAGAAGAAACTGAAACATTTCTCAGCAATTTTCTGTGCTTGATATTGGATTTTTATATGAAAAGACAAGCAACACCACACTTTGACTCATCAGCACTTCAACAACATCAGCTTTCTCCTTAGGCAATCAAATTCTGAGACACCAAGTCACTGGGGGAAGTCAACCTTTATTTTGTTTGCTTTTACAACTGCCAAAGGGGAAAAAATAATTCAAGTGAAATTTCAATGTAAAACTATACTATATTGTCAAGGAATGTTAAAACTCACAAAAATATATTTTAATGTAGTCACAATTTCTCAGATTTTATCGATTTTTGTGACCTCAAAAAGCAATTCTAAGAAGATATGCCTGCTTTTGTTCAGCTTGTCCTTCCTTTGATCATTCTCTGATAGAGGTACTTCTTATCTAGAAAACAGTCTCTGGTTTTGTTTTTCTACTTTGTCTTCAGCATTCCATGGGAATATCACAATCTGATCTCTGGGTTTTTCTGTTGCACTTTGTTCTATATTGAGTTATTAAACGGGGATTAAACGTTTGTTTGCAAGTTCACTTTATATTATGTAGCTGTTCTTACAGTTAATCAACAAATAATTAATGGAGTTTATTTTTAAACTACCTTGTTCTGTTTGTTTATTCTTTGTATTGAAGCCATGTCTAAAAATGTGTCAGGAGCTGGTGATTCAGTGGTGAAGAGATCATCAAAGTTCACATGCAGATAGGCCTACTCCCAAGGGCAGTATTTGTTCTCTAAGCTGTATCTTCAATGTAAAACATCATTACTAGTAAGATTTACTCCCTAATTGTCAGCAGAGCTCTCTACTGATATTCAGAGCCAATGAGAGTGGTGTTATCACCATCCTAAAAGACTTTGCCTTTTGTTTAGGAGATTTATTTTATCCTAAAAAGCTGAAGTAAATGCTAAATGCTGGCAGAGTGGCTATGTTTAAATTTCATTCAGCTATCATGGATTTTTTTTTTCAATAGTTAAGTTAAATGTGTTTCTGTGACACATAAACTATAAGAAAAAAAAAAAAAGAGAGTTGTAAACTTTGTCTCTTTCTGCAATTAGAGATCAAGGACCTCTCAGCTTCCTCGAAAATGTTCCTGATCATGCTGCATGTAAGAGAGCTAGAAACATAATCATTTGTGTTTCACTAAAACCTTTTAGAGTACACTTTGTTTGCACAAGGATAGCATTTTAATTAATAGTCAGATATGTAACTATTGCCAGGCAAATATGTTGTGTTTTGGTACAGTTGCACAGAGTCCTTAGGCCCCAGTTTGGAAAGTGCCCGAGGCAGATGCTTATCTTTAGACTGATGAGGTCTGTTAACTTTGATAAAACTAAACTTAAGCTCTAAGTGGTTTGCTGGACTGGGGCCATAGACTGTAATTGAGTTGGATTTTTTGTCTATAATCTTTCACCCATTTGTTAAAATTTTTGATGAATTTTGTTCTTTTAACATGGAATTATCTTTGTTAAATGCTACTGGTTTCCTAATGTAATTATCACCCAGACTTCATTAATCATGTTTAAAGTACTTTCAGATATTCATGCATAATTTCTGCGTGTTAATTTAACTTGGTTATTGGAATTTATTTAATGTCCTTAAGTACCACAGGATACACATCTGTATGTGTGTCCTGGTTAATGGGCTGATCTGGTTCTCAAATGTTAAGCACATTTTTATTTGTAAGAGGCTTAACTATAATGACCAGAGAGTCACTTTTGGCAGTGTTTTGCATTGTAACTGCAGTGCACACATTTCCTTCATATGACAGGCCTACTGAAACCTGAGGTTCAGAAAGTTTTCAAATACACATTGAGGCTGTTCCCTTTTTACTGGGAACATTAGTTTGCATCAGAATCTATTTCAGCAGTGATATTAGTGAGAAACCAGGGAAAAACAGATCAAATAGAAGCTCACATTTGAAAATAGAATACATTAAAGGGTAGAGAATATATTATTTATGCGTATAGTTGTTTTTGCAAGCCAAAAGATTTGTTATTGAACTCTGCCTTCATTTTTGACTTGTTTTATAATCATTCTATTGTTCCTTTCAGTTGGAATGTCAAAGTTTTCAGGCAAGGATCACATCAGATATATGTGTGCTTATATAGTATCTATCACAATTATTCTAGTTAGAAGATACAATACCTTCCCTTCAATAATTATAATCACATAAGGAAATTAACAGAATTTACCAGTCTTAGGAGACAAGAGCATCCTGACAATTACTGCTGCTTTAAATAGATCATAATAGGCACTGATCCTTTCCCAATAAGCTAATAAATTAACAATGGTTTTCATTATTATTTATTACAATTTATTAATAACATTAAATTTATGGTACATGTAAAATCACTAACTGAAAATTTACTAACAAGTTTGTGATAATATACCTTGAAATACATTTTCTTTATTTCATACTTTTTGAGTTGAAGTTTTCCAGAGATTTAGAATATTTAAACCATTCAATTGTCAGATATTATTTTTGTTGCTTTTGATCATATGATGTAGTTTGATTGTTTTCTGTGTAACATATTCCTTCCAGATTTTCATTGGCCCTTTAATTCCTCTGCCAGTGCACTTGGCCGTGGTCCATATCCTTGCTGGTTCACACTACTACAGATTAATGTGATAACAGTTCTTAATGATGAGTGATTAAAAACATCTTTTCAGGAACTGCAAATATGCTTCTAAATTGTCCTTTCAAGGTCATTTAAACATTCATTTGTTAGATTCTGCATATTTCATGTGCTTCAGTGAGAGAGAGAGAAATGAGGAGAAAAGTGGGTGAATTTCCTTCTTGCACGTTTTTTTACACCCAAAAATATGTGAGGAGGCAAACTTGCTGGCCCAGTACTCCATGGGCAAAGAAACCTAAGGGGATTGTGAAATTTAACAATACAGATTGTTCATAGGCTTCTTGTAGCTATGAATACTCCCTATTTCATTACTTATCTTCAAAAAAACTCCTTAATTGAATTTCTTCTTTTCCTAAGACGATTGAATGGGAAAACTGTGCAGCATTATAGTAGGCAAGTACTTCTACTCAGATGAGATTATATTAATTTAATAATATTTTGGATCGTATATTTTTAAGCATTTTAATTATAAAGGGTAGGATTTGACCCATGTTATGTCTGTACATTTAGATATAAAATGCCAAAGTAGAAGAGACACTATTGTTGCTTATAGTTCTCTTGAGTTATGACTGTGTCTGGGTGAATGGTTCATCCCATCAAATCTGAACCTAACTAATAAAAACAAGATCATTTTTGTTCAGCAGATGTTTGTGCCTTGGTATGTATTAGATGCAGGCTTAACTCTGCTGAACTTTTCACCTCCTCTTCATCATTAATCAATTTAGTGACAGCATAAATGGATGAGCAACTTTTTTATGACACTTGTATCATGCCTTTAATAGCAGAGATTAAATGTTTCAGTGGGATGCTTTCTGGAAAACGTGCTGTTCTGTATCTTCCATCTTCCTTGTATTTTATGCATTTAAGGGTATATGGTCAAGCAAAAATAATACAATAGTTAACTGTCTGTCCCCATAAGTCAAATTTAAAGACATTCCATGTCCAGTTTGCTTATGGAAGAAAGCTGTTTTTGTTGGCTACATAGGCAGAAACTATCAGCAAATTGTATATGGTGAATAAAACCTTAGAACATCTTGTCAGTTTCTGCTGGTTCAGGGTGAGGATGTAAATGGTTGATCTGAATCACAGTTAAAGATCAGCATTGCTTTATTAATTGCTGGGTGTACAGTTATTATTACATGAACTTAGGTTTGGTCCAGTTGGTTATATATATATATAACCTTGTAGATCTAAAACATAACATTTATTTTCAAAAAAGCGTAATCTTTTTGCTTGATTGAAGCTAAAAGTGTTTTTTCCTTTGTGTGTACAGGCATGTGCACCTGGCTGTGTGATAGGGACAGAGAACATGGTGGCAAGCAGAGTGTTAATTTTGGGAAAAAGCCTAAGAACTTTTTTAAAGAGCAATAGAGGTGTTGTCCTGAAAAGAAAACAGGCAAGAGCATTAGATACCACCATGGCTTTGTTAAGTTTGTGCTGAAATTAATATGGCTTCTGTAAGTGTAAGATAAAACCAAGGAAATGGAAATAGGGAAAAATATGGGGCTTTAGGAGGGAAAGGAGTAATTGATCATTATTTTAAATAAAGATTATGTGAATTGGATGACATCTTAAATGTTAAAATAGGATCTCAGTTTCCAACAGGGCATACACAGCATTCACAGTAGTTGTAGTTGGGAAACACTGCAGCCTGGAAGTGTCTCCAAATAAAACTTTAATTATATCTGAAAATAAGGTCATAGCATTACCTCTTCTGTACTTTAAATAGAGGAAAAACCCTTTTCACTTAGATCCTTTTCTTCCAGCCAGGCCAAGGCAAGTAGACTCACGTAAACATTGTCTGTCTATTGCAGAAGTAAATTATACAGCATCTAGTGAGATGAGTGTAACAGTTGAAATTAAAAACTACTGAAACCTCTTAGGTCCTTGCAAATTGCTCATTCAAACTGTGTTCTGTTCATTACATAAAAACCACATAATAATGCAACAGAAACACTTTGTTTGCATTTGTTCAGGCTCATATATACAATTAATTTTTGACATAGCTACCCATGAGTGACAATCCCAACTGCACACTCATAAAACCTGTGTGCCAGACCACGTCCTCAGCTACTCTTTCTGAAATGCTCATATAAACCAGTAGCTCTTCTAAAGGACAGAAATGTGGCTAATTTGGAGGGTGATTAAAACAACTGGTAGTACGCAACATTCATGGTGTTGTGGATACGGGCTGAATTCACTGCTTAGCTTTGAAGCAATTAATTTTATAGTGGTCTCTCCCAGTTTGCTCATTCCAAAAGTATCTGAGTGATTTAGAAATACCACTGAAATGATATTCAGATGACTCTAATAAGGTAAAAGAGAGGCATTACCCTAATTTGTAAATGGGGAACTGAGATGCTGAGAGGGATAGATCAGAAGCGCCTACTTTGTGTCTTCCACTTGGAGCTAATTTTTGTACCTGCTGAAGGATTAAGACCTCTGATCTCCTTGTGTTCAGTTGCAGCTGTGAGTGCAGGTGTTCTGTAGGTGTGTAGAGCTCAGTGTGAGCAATGCAGAAGAGTATGTGCATCTTGTTGTGCAGATATACAGTGCCCTTGGCCTATCCATTGCTAAAAGGTGTTCTCAGAGCAGTAAAGATGCTGCAGGGTTCTGAAGGTTGTCAATGATCTCACTGAAGATACTGACATAATCTGTAAAAGCTGAAGTATTAAGAACTTATTTTAAT
>WAAE01030344.1:0-29803 GCA_013400495.1 Nicator chloris | reverse complement strand
CAGCAATCCCCATTGTGGAAGCTCACAAAGAAGCAATACTCCTGCATCGGTCCCTCCGAGACTGAAAAATTTTGTTACTTCCAAGTTGTCGAATTTTGCTATTTCCAGCTTGCAGAAGATGTAGTAAAGCCTGTGGTGCAATACATACACTTCTGATTTGCTGTTCAACTCCAGGTATCTAAAAATTGTCATCAGGTGCTGTCATGAGTAACTTTATCTCCATCTAAAAAAGACCCAACCAAAACTCTAATGTGGACTAGATGGTCAGCTCCTAGAAATAGGTGTCAATAAGCAGGGTTCTCCAATAGCCTCCTGGCAGGAGGTACCTGCAGCCAGCACAGTTACAACACCCACCAGAGGGACCATTTAGAGGCTCAAGTGGAAACAGGCAATTGAAGTTCTCTATAAACTAGTCATTGAGGTTTGCTGTGAGAAACACAGACACATCATTTACTTGTGAAGCTTTACAGAGTATGGATTCACAAGGATTTCTCAAAATGAAACACTTCTAAGCAGTTACAGTTTCTACATGCCCATGAGGCGGGTGAGGAAACGCTGGGACCGGTAAACAGAGGTGCTGTCAAACCTTTAGGTGGTCTCTGACGGGAAGGAGTGGAATTACTGACTTGCCCAACCTTTACATAGCCCCGGAGACACACCAACTCCCTCACAGCTCTTTCTGAAACCTTGAACAAAAGGGAGAGAGAGTAACGTGGACTGGCATTACCAACTTGTTCCTTCCACTGTCTTACAGGATTGATAGTCTTGAAGCTGGATGTGCTTAAGCAGAGGTAAGTAGGTACATAAATTACCCTCAGGAAGTCTAGCAAAGCAAGGTGCTACTCAGGCTGAACTGAGAACTCACTCAACACTCACTTCACAGCGGGTAAGGCTCCTTGTAGAAAGCTCTGAAATTAGGCAAATATGATTCATGTTTGGTTTCTAGCTTCCAGGCATAGAGTTTCTAAGTGTATTTGTTGTTAAATAAATACAGACACCAAGTTCAAGACGCAGTACCACAAAGCTGTTAGATTATTTGTTCTCCTGAATTATGCATTACTTTCCCATGGTATGCAGTTTTTCTGACACAAGTACCCCACAAAGCCCAAATTCCAGCATGTCTATATGCCATATGGACCAGCTTCTCCAAACGTCTGCTCCTCATGGAAATTCTATTTGTTTTCCTATTGATTTTATTATGTTTAACAGCATACTAAATCATTCCTGAGGCTGACATGTTTCTGGAAAATTGATATATGCTGTCTAAAACTGCCTGAGGCAGGAATAAAACCAAAACAAATGGCTTCTTTTAAACTCTTGTTTTGCATTACTACAGCCAGGCATACAAGTGCCATCTTGCTTAGTAGAAGAATTCTTCTCCTTTGTGTAATATCTGAAGCACAGGAAATCTTTAGAAGCTCTTCTTATGGGTCTGCATATCAGGGGAAGGTGATTGCAAAATATCAGACTATTTGAGTGAGGGTGAGTCTAAAAAGGCAGATCGTCATCCAAGATCTATGGGCTGGATTTTCTCTCTGGGCAAAGGTGGAACTACACTACAAGGTGTAGATGCCTTGGAATCTACAGCTTAAGGCAAAAGTAGAATTTTTGGTGCAACTTAAGGACATTTACTTCTTCTGAGAAACTGTACTTTGAAGCACTTAACTAAGATCAGGAGGAGGCAGGGATTTGTTTTTCAAAATTTTGAAAGCATTACCATTAAGCAGTACTGAATTTGTTCCAAAGATTGGACAGCATTTCAAATGGGAAAAAAAGCATCTATCCAGAAAAAAAAAATCATGTCTTGGTTCAGAAACTAAAGGGGGAGATGAATTACAAACAACAGTTTTGATGCTTTGATGTCAGAAATCTGAGCACCACAAGAATTCAAGACTAAGAATTAGATCTTTGGAGATTCAAAAATTATTTCTTCTTAATCTGACAAAATCTGAGAAATTCAGTTGTATGCATATTCATCCTTGTTAGACTCCCATTCAGCTGTTTTAACTGCTGTGTTCCGGCAAACAAAAGAAATTGCTATGGAAAAATATTTTTTGGGAAGTAGTTAAGGCATTCTACTAGCTGACAAATAATAGGATTACACTTGCAGTGACACATTTAAGACATATGACATGAAGCCATATACTTCCCATTTTGGTGTGGTGAAAAAATTCCAAGAGACAGACATGATATTCTCCTACAGTCCCTGTGATGACACAGGATAAGCTGCTAAGTTCCACTACAGAGAAAGCAAACTACTTATGAGTATGTACTCTGAATTGTGGATCAGTCGTCTGAGTAGGCAAAATGCCTCCTGTGAATTAACAGTGAGAGAAATAGCCCCAAGATGTCTTGCATTTAGAGAATTTCAGGATAATCCGAGACACATACAAAAATGTAAAAGATGCTACAGTCCTCACAATATTATGGATTAAAAAATTAATTTCAGTAACAAACAAAATACCACAGACAGAGAAAATACTCTTTATATTATTCACTAAATTGAGCTTCAGGGAATCAAGTTTAACTCCTCTCTAGAGAAGGCGAAGAAAATGCAAGTAATTTGCTAAGTGTTTAGATACTGCAGAGATCATATATAAAGTTTAACACAACTCAAATCATTCTACTGATGGACATACCACTGTAAAAGAATGTATCACCTGCACAAAAAAAATAATTTCAACCTCTCTGCTTTGCATCTCCGTTTTCCAAGACATGGTGTTAGTTTCTAATTTCATAACAATGAAATCTTCCTTGCAGAAGTATTACAGGAAAATTTCAAAAGGCCTGCAAAGCATGATTCCGAGCTGTGCTGACTTTAACGTAATAGAAAATAGTTGTCTTTTCTTCAGTGGACAAATGAAGCAAAGCTAGTAAGATCTGTCCTCCTTTTTTCCATGTGCTACATGATTTTTTTAATCTCCAGTCGACAGCTGGCTCATCGTTTTGAAAACTAAAGCACAGAGCTGGAAGATTAAACCATGCTAAGCTTTTCCTAACTCTTGTTAGGACCCTGTGCCAGCTACTTGGACATTTGCAGTTAGAAACCTTGTCATCGAAGATGTTTGACACTTGCTATAGTATATTTGGGCTCATCTGTTGCAGGCAAGTTTAATGACTGCAAAGGAATAAACGTCCAACACACCAAAAACTCCTTGGAAAGACTACATGCGTACATAATATATATATATCTGCTGTTGCTTGAAACTAATCTTCCAGTATATCTGTCCTTTGCAAACTTGGCTCAAGAGTTTGAAATCCTTTGAAATACCACCAAAATACCACAAAACAAAGAAGTCTCTAGTTAGAAGAAACAAACCTCTGTGCTAGGCACTTCTAGCAGGAAGCAGTGAGCATTCAAAGTGTTAGTGATTAACCATGTGTTGGAAGGAAGACAACTAGGACTCTTAAACCACTTGTAGAACCAGTACACTGAGAAAAGATGGACAGAAATGTTTTTATTTTGCAGATGTATAGAACAACACAAATGTCTTTTGACACCTTTGAGTAAAGTTCCTTAAACTCCAAGGTACATCCAACTGTGTTAATCCATGATAACTGAACAAACAAAAATAATACAGGTAAACAGACTTCCTAATAATGTTGGTCAAATAAATTAAAGATAACCATTTCTGAACCATCAATAGTTTTAGCAGATGCTTTTTCCTCAGTCTACTTTTGATGCAACATCATTACCACTTAACTTAGATCACTTTTCTCCTATCATTAGGAGCCCTCTTTTGACTGTCAACCAGAAAACAGACAAAATTAATGGCTGGTTTTTGGGAGGGGAACTACAGATGTGGCTGCTCGTGCAGTACTAACTGAAGATTAAGCGAATCTTGCACAGTCAACAGATAAGAGATCTGTCTGACAGCCCATTGGAACTTCATTTGCTCTGCAGACAAAACAAGGTTGCTTGGAGGTAATCCAAAAACCTGTTGCAACAATTATTAACAGAAGGGATTCAAGAAATCTGGTCAAACTGTTAAAGCTAAAAAAAATAAATTAAAAAAAAAAAGCAAGCAAAAAAATCAAGGTGCCGAAGGCTTCAAAATGTGTTCATTTTCAATACTCATTAAATGCCTGAGTCTCCATAACCTTGCTGACATTACTTATCCTTTTAAGTCAAGGCTCAATTACTGAAACCCCTCTCATAAAACACGAATAAGATCCAATGTTATCCTCAATCGAGGAATATCAACATTCATCACTTTAACCTCCACTCTTTCCCCAGGACCTAGGCCCAGGCTTCTCCTCTTCTTCACTTTAGAGAGTTTTGCTTCTGTTATGCTTCGCACTGGAATCAAACCCGCTTTTCCCACACCAATATCAACAAAAACTCCAAATGGCGTTGCATTTTCAACTTTTCCAGTCAAAATAGCACCAACACTTAAGTCTTCAAAGCAGACTATGCTTCTCTTGAAGTCAGGTTTATCAAAATCTGTTACAGGAAACAAAAAACACACATAAGACTCTAGAGAGAAGGGCTTTTTATGAGCTGTTTCCAGATGATTGTTTCTATTAATATGTCATCCCAAGGTGGCACTTATGTCCCAAATACTGCTTTCTGTACATTTTTAAATAAAGACTCATCTGTGATAAACAACTTGTTTCTTATATTTTGTGAATCACTTTAAAAGAGCTAGATTATTGAAGTAGTAAGTATAGTAAATTTTGTGTTTTGACACTATCATAAGGGGATGAGAAGCATGTCGTATAGTAGGCAGTGACTGAAAGATTCCTTAAATTTTCTCAGATCTAGGGAGAAAATACATGAGGTGACTCGAGCTACATCAATTATACATGAAATTCTATTCCTATAGAAATTTCTACACATTCACAGGAAGATGAATACTCAGTTTCATCACATACTAAGAGAAAAGTCAGCAATGCATTGTTCTTAGGCTTGCTGTTCATCTGCACCATGACATCACACAAGCTTCATCAGTGTTGCTTTGCACTGACAACTTGAAAATCACACAAGCATGATCATAAGCAGGCATTATCCTGGGATATTAATGTTCACATTCTGCACTTAAGCACAGAAAGATTTTTTAAAATTCTTTTATTTCCCTACCACTTTCTGCTTCTGAAGAAAACCTTTCTGAGCCATCTCAACAATTTCTCTTTCAATCTTTTCCTATCATTATTTGACATTTCCAAGATATAATAAGGACTGAGGTATTCCACAAGGAACATTACCAAACCAGAATTGCAATAATTTTCCTCTGTTTGCTTTTGAGAAATAAAATTCAGCTTGAACAAGTTTACAGCTGAAATGCACTGGAATTTAATCAGTCTGTGGATCTGTATTGGCTTTGCATGGCAATGTTTTGGTAGGTGTGTGTGTGGGCTACTGTGAGTGGTGGCTTCTGCAGCTTTGCCTGTGTCCAGTAGATCCACTGCTGTCCAATGTTGAGCCCAATAAAAATGGTGGTAAGTGCCTCAGGGATAAAATATTTTAAAAAGAAAAAAATATCCCTGTGCAACAGCAATTGCAGCCCGGGAGAGAGAAATGAGCACAGGCGACAGAAACAGCTCTGCAGACATCAAGGGAAAGAGGAGGAAGAGCTCCAGATGCCAGAGCTGAGATTCCCCTGCAGCTCGTGGAGGGCCCCACACCAGAACAGGTGGATACCCGAAAGAAGGCTGTGACCTTGTGGGAAGACCACACTGGAGCAGGTTTTCTGGCTGAACTTGTGACCTCCTTAGGGAACAATGAAAGTCTGTTTCTAAAGGACTTCACTCCATGGAAGAGACCCATGCTGGAGCAGTTCATGAAGAACTGCAGCCCAAAAGAAGAACTCATGATGGAGAAATCCATACAGCTACATAAGGCTACTAGGCTGCCTTCTCCAGCCACAGAGTCTGTCTAAAGTAATACTGAATGTCCTAGATCAGCAGAATACAAATATTTCCACTGCAGATTCTCTCTTTTGCTTTTATGTCTTCCCATGTTAATAGTCTATCTACTGTAATTTAGATGTGAGATCACCAGAACAAATTGAGATATAGAAAATTTTCCAGAACACTTTCCAGATTACTAGCAGGGAATATTTAAAAAATAAGCACAGAAACCATTAATGAATGAAAAAAGGGGAACAGAAATACTGGTTTGGCTGTTTTTTTAAGCATACTTTTTAAATTTGTTATTACAGGCCTGCATCTTTGCTGTCTACATTTATCTCCTGCTATTGTAAGAGAATCCAGCTGTAAGTTTCATTACACAACAGCATCCCCAGATGTTTTACTTCATCTTTCTTTTCCTCTGCCTCAAATTGTTCAGTACCACTGCAGGTTTTAACCAGGGTAGGTTATGAGCCACATGCATCAGTTACACTGTCTCCCAGAAACCAGTGCAATAAAAGAGCAGAACTACACACTACTGCTCCACAGAACTTTATTGCTACTGTTTCACCTTGGTCTCAGCATTCTCATCTGTGATGGAGAGCCAACACAGATTCAATCAGTAGAGAGTCAACATATTGAAATTATTTCGTTTGTTAACAGCCATACAACTCCCCTTCCTATTGCTGAAAATCCCATGATTTAGGAGTGGATTCACACTCCTTACCTACAGAACTGAAAAGAAACATCTGGCTATGATATAGCCTTTACCTTGACTCAGAAAACAAATGGAGTTATATGTCCATAAAAATCTACTACTGATTTTAGAAGAAAATGTGCTGGTTTAAAACTGATATGTAGAACAAGCAAACTGAGATTACAACCTTCCAAACTGAGGTTTACCTGTTCGGATGTCGTAGCCTTCAGGCTGAGTGAGACCATCAATGATCAGCTGCAGTGTGTGCACGGTGGTATTGAGCCTCTTGGCTGTGCCTTCCAGTCCTTCCTTTTGAATTACCTCGTTTACTTTTTGCTGCATATCTGGTTTTCCTATGTCATTTGCATTTCCTCCAATGAGAGATAAAAACCTAGGAAGTTCAAACAAAGAAAGATTTCTAACATCCTTTAGTGGCAACTGAACCTTTGCTTTATTATTTTTTCATTGATGCATGAACAAAACTTCTGATAAAATATTTGAACAGTTACTCAAGTGCATGTCCTCTCAACTCATCGCTGATCTGACATATAAATGGAAACTTAACAGTCTATGCGTATCTTCTGGAACAGATTGTAAAACTAGAAGCAAAACAATAAAATGCAACTAAAATCTCTTCTCAGACCAATTATTTAATGTCACAATAAAACTGAATTTCCTTATTACTGAAAGATATCTTTTACCATGAAAGCTCCCTAGAAATCAGTGAGGGTTCTATAACAACGTTATTGTAATTGTCACTCTCATTCAAATTCGAATGAATGGCAATTTATTAAAGCAACAACCAATACTTGAAATATTAAATTAATATGGAGAATCTTTAACTCAAGAAAAACTTTGCATTAAATACTTCTTTAAATACTTCTCTTGTCTGTGAACTTCATGATTAAGAACAACGAATTTTTCAGACACTAGGTAATCATTAAGTCAAAGTAGTCACACAACACAAACATTCTTATCTTTCCTTATTGTCACATACATAAACACATTGCAGACTGAGACAAGTTTGGGCTGGTATCTAAAAAGCTGAAAAGAAATAAAAAGAAATACTTCTAAATAATTATGTCCTGACATGTGATCTCCACCATGACCAGTATCTCACCATGAATAAGTGTCATCTACCCTGCTTTATTATGCCCCTTATTGGCAGGAAGCACAATTTTTTTTGCATGTTCTCCACCACAGCAGGCAGGTAGAATTATTGTTCCTTTCCTCCAGAGCCTGAATAAACATTCCTTCCAAATTCCTAAAAGAGGTTTCTCTTTCCTCTCCTTATCCTGCTTCACAACAGGTGTAAACTACAAGTCTCAAACAAAGAGCTGACCAGCAGGTTCATGCCCTAAACTTGGTGGGAGACATTCCAACTCTGTAAGAAAGCAAAAGCCCCTGGTACTCAACTTCCTTTCCCCCACCAAAATACATGCTGTGCTTTTATCAAAACCTGAGGCTAGTATTTCTTTTGTCAGGAGACCCAGAGGATGTTTTGTTTTGTTTTGTTGTTTCCTCCTTTTAACCCAAGGAACCAACTGAGATTATTTCAGGTGGTAAGTAAAAGAAAGTTATATGGATTGAAATAAAAAACTACATTTATTTTTGACAAAATATAAATTGAAGAGACATAATTAAAGCAATAGCTGACTTTCAATAAATCAAAAATTTTATCTTTGAGCATAAGGGCAAAACTTCCCTTAAACATGTCCATTAATTTTGCTAAAGGAGGACATCTGTTACAACTGGCTGTCAGAACTTCCACTTTACTGAATTCAAGCACAATCATAGTGACTTAAGTGTACTGGTAGCTCAAAGATTTGCACTTAGTAGTGACAAATATAATTTTCATTAATTTTCTTAGTGCATACACATCTTTCATGTGGCAATGTATGATGAAAATGAATAAGGACTTAGTGGATGGTGCTGTTCTCCATATTTACTGAATTTTGCTTTGACTGCATACTAACTTTTGACATCACTTTTTAAAGTAGTTTAAGGTGGTTTGGAAGGAAAGCATATAGCAAAACAGATGCAAAACGTTTTACAATATCAAGCGCAATTTTTTTTTCCTGTAAACTATCAAACCTCACCACTACTGTTCGAGTATTTTGTCTAACAAGACATGAAAAATATCAGACGTTCTGTGAAATGAAACCACCTTCTTTGGCAAAGGAGCCCCAAAAGTGGTTGCAATGATAATGCTGCAAATGAGCCCAGGCCCAGGTGAAGTGTTCCTGCCCAGACTGCTGGGGGCTGCTGGCTGCTAACAGCGGACAATGCCCCACCAGAGCACTAGTGACAGGCGGCAGCTGCCCCAGCTTTGACTGACGTGCCAGATGTAACATGACAAACCCGACCAGCCTCATGATGCAACCTTCTAAATAATGTATGCTTTACCACCCACCCCTATAAACAAGTTTGCTGACATTCACGTACTTGGCTTTATTTCACTTCAAATGGAAACTCAGCTTGAGTACGTCCAAGTAACATTTTCTCCCCATTAGGATTTCGCAGAAGCACATTGACTGTAAATTGATCACAGGGTGGGCTTCACCACTAAGAAGTGCAACCACACAAAACAGCCACCAACGTATATGAAAAAAAGCCCTGTTACATACAAAGGTGTCACGTGTGTGGATAATGCAATCAGTATGAACAGTGTTACGTGCACACGGCTGGAAAGAAAACCAGCACAAAACAGGACACAATCCAAGTGCCTGAGTCTTCAAACACAATTCATGAAAGGTGTTTTGCCCCCTGCTCCTTCCCCTGCAACTGCCTCCCTCTGGACAACCCAAAGCATTTATCTGAAATGAAAAAAAGATTCCTCATCTAGGCAAGAATGGTAGGTTTGGGTCCTATCAATTACAATTTGTTAATACAGTACAATACAATAGGTTACCAGTTACAATTTTGTACATAACTTATTAATGTAGTTACTGCTCACAGTAAAATTTTGGCTCCACCTAAAGATGATGCTTAAACATGTGCCCAAGTCTAAGTACATGAGAAGTCCCACCAGCTTTTACAGAATTTTAACGTTCTAAAAATCAGGCATTTTGTTAAGAATATTTCAGGATTATGGGTTATATCACAGGCAAAACAGAGCCTGTTTTGTAACAGGCTGTACCAAAGCCTGTTAAAACTGTAACAAAGCCCAGCAGGCACATACACAGAGAAGAAATACTCTTTACAAGAAACAGCATTATTTCTATTTTGGAAATTCTCACCATTTTACGCTAGGTTTTGGTAAAATCTATGTATTAAAGGATTTCCAAATTAAAGTAACTTCTTAGTGATTGCAGATGCAGTTAGTTTTAGAAATACTGTTGAATCTAATTATATATTTAATGTATCATTTTTACTCAAATGAACACAGCGTGAAAGCACTTGGACTAAAAACAAAACCAAAATAAAGCACAACTCTCTGACTGAACAGTGGTGCATTATATTGATAATTTCTATTTTAAAATGTCATTGCTAAGAATAAAGTTAATTTTCTCTTTATTAAAAAAGCAACCCAACAACTTCCTTCAGGAGTTATTTCAAAGTCAAAAAAAAAAAAAGACACAGTTGGTAAAAGCACTTGGATACGGCTATGGGGGGAAAAAAGAGGTTTCCTTAATTTAAATATTTTGATCCTTATGTTAAACTATCTCACTGCAATCCTTGAAATATCTCACTCACACAATTTGTAAACAACAGCTCCAGCTGCACAACATAAGAACATGAATGATCTGTGCAAAAATGGAAGTCCTTGAAGTATTTTCCTGCCTACATACATGAAATAAATAATACGTTGCAGTAGCTCAAGTGCTATGTTTAACTACTAGAAAGACAAAACCTAAAGAAAAGTTAACAGAAATGGGGAAGATGAGACTTTTTTTTCCTGAAGTGAGGTCATTCTTATAAGATGTATTATCCTTACTTCCTCAAATGTTGAGTGTGTGAATGAATGGTGAACTTTCTGCTCAAGGTACATCAACTCAGATAAAAGCTGCCAGAGTCTTAGGAAGAACAGGGTGAAATTTAAATAGTTTAGAACTTTGAGTTGTATGGTTTTGAGATTTAGAGAATACTCAGAAACCTTTGCAATCACCTTCGTTTTAAAAGCAATCTTTGCCGTCTTACAGGACCTGCAGAGAATGGTCATGGATAAATGACTGATGTCTTTATTTAATACATAATTTCATCCACCTTATCCAGACAAAGAAAGAAAGAAAAGTAGCATAAATGTAACAAATAAGCACATCATGTTCACTTAACAGACACATCTGTACAAAATTATAACACAGCCCTTGCGATGCTTAAAAGATAATGTAAATTTCACTGGAATGCAAAAAATAGTCAGAAAAGAGTAAAAATTTTACCAAGGGGAGCCTATAGTAAATTTTGAAGAAGTTACTGTAACCACCCCCCGAAAAGCTTCTTATAATGTGCAGGAGTTCTAAAACTTTGCAATGGCTTTAGTCACAGTCATTTCTGTTTTATGTAATCATTTCCAGCAACATGACTTAAGAGCTGGGAGTACTGGATTCATTACATTAAAGCAACATGATACGCCATTACATCTTGTCACAGTGCACACATGAATTAATGGTAAAGCAACATAATCACTCTGAAAACAAAACAACTCTGCATTAGCATGCACTTTGTTAGGCAAAACGTACATTTATGACAGTAACACACTTAAATTATGGAGACATTTATGTTTTAGTAATGTTTTCAAGTGCAAAAGCAGTACTTGTATAATGTAGATGTTGACTGCTTTTGTTCCCACCACTGATACAGATCCTCAGTTTTTGACTACTGATGAAGGCCACGTATCAAACAGTATTTGTGCATTACTTTCTGTAATTAATTGCTGGACTCAGAGAGCTAAAGATTCAAATATATCTAAAACTACTTATGTGGTTTAGCCAAAGTTGTTTAACCACTATGTTTTTCTTCAAATCCATAAATTATTAATAATAATTATTTGACTGCATGCAGAAAGCACTCAGTTTATGACATTTTGAACTTCTAAATTTTAAGAAACAATGAGTTTCTAAATGAGGAAAGAAATTCAGACACAGTTCCACTGCAGCATAGCCACTTTGCTCCCATTAGGCACGCTGCTGTTGGCTGTTCTCATGACTACTGATATATCACATAACTGCAGTGCAACCCGAGATACAAAATAGTGAAACATGATTAGTTATCCACAAAGAACTAGTATACTACACTTAAAGGAGAAAATGCCATTAAAAAGGTCTTGTGGGGGTTTTGCCCAATATTTTTTTCTAAATGCAACTAGTGGGAAGTTATGTAACTTCCAAAAATTTCAACAAATTAAAAATACCATTTGATTTATGGGTCTAGTATTTACAGCTTAAATGGAGCATATTTCTCCATTATTTCCAAATTCTTCTAATCATTCTTGTTAACTGTATTTTACAACACAATAAAGTTTTAAAATGTCTTTATTGGATGGCAATTGGCAGTGAAGGCTTTTTCTGGTCTTCTGTTTAGTGACAAGATAACTTTTAAAAATATGGCCTCTAAAAAGCAAGCTAAGTTAGTAGTAAAACCTGTGAATGAATTGGCCTTCTAAACTGAAGAATATGAAGAGTCATTTCTAATATTTAATGGCCACCATTCTGCAAGTGTTCTCCTTAATTAGGGCTGGACATTGGCTATTGGAAATAGTCATAAAGGTTCATTAATTGACAGAGTTTAACTTTGTAAAGTTTCTTTTAAAAAGCCCCAAAATGTAAGACTTCAATAAGTATTAGTCTGCACATTAAATAACTCGAATACCCACACATGTGTGTACATGCAAGTACAGTGTAAATCAAGTGGACAAAAGATATTTCTGATGTCTTTGTAAGGAAAGGCCTCTACCACAGTAACAACTTCTATCCTCTGTAACAATATTCACCTGCAGACTGCATTATTAAACACAACAACTGGTTTTCATTGCTCAAATACCACACTAAGTAATAATTCCCTCTCTGATTTCTACTCCCCTTAAGCATTGCCTCAGTTGTTCAGTGACAACTAGGGAATCTGGACAGAGGCAAACCAGCCTGCCAGCAAGCTGGAAATGCCATCAAAGGACAAACTTCCAGTTGCATAAAGGGCAGGAGAGGAAAATCTCTTCTTCTGTGCCAGTACTTGCCTTCAAAGCCAGCAAATGCAGCTTATCAGCACAGCAAATGAGATACTGTGGATCAGCTGTTACATCTACCCATGTAGAGTACAAGAAACACCAGAGATATTTGAAATATGACTGATTTGCCTATAATGGAATAGAAATTATCAACACAAACACCACGCTGAAATGAGCACCAAATCAAATTGTTTTGTTTCAGCAAAGAAAAAAACCATGAATGAGTGCTTGCTGAATTGCCTTGGGACTTTGAACTCCTGCTGAAGATATCAAGCAGCATTATCAATCCACAGAGAATGGCAAGACAAGAATCTTCACTGCAAGTGACTCTGCCCAGTATGTCCAAAACTTCTCTTAAGGCAAAACCAACCACAGTGAGCAGGACTGGCCTCTACCAGGGAAGGTCCTAAACCTGGATGATTAGCCAAGGAAGATCCTCACCTCTGTCATTCTAAGTCACAGCGTTAGATCTTTTACATTGGCAAAAATTTGTATTTCTAGGTCACGCCAAAATTCTACCTGTCTGTCAGATGCTGCAATCTGTGAGCAGCAAATACACATGCTGAGTGCCAACCTTTTGCAAAAAGCATTTTAATGAGATTTAAATAAAACGTTAAAATTCAGTCACATGAAACCAACTGCACCCAGCAGACTGATAGAACAAAGAAAAAACATTGCATTTTCTTTCCAACATTTTGGTTTATAAGCATAACCTGGTTGTAACTTCTAGGGACTTCCTAAATGTTTCCTTGGTTTTCCTACCAATTCTTTAACAATACATACCAAGAAATTGGATACGCTCTACATATTGTATTAATTGTATATAGAAGATTCTGCCACTGTAAACTGGCTTTCACATATAGACTTTCTGAAAACTTCAAGCATGGTTCTGCTTTGCAGGAAAATAGGCTGTCTATAAAGCTTTGAGTTTTTATTTAGCTTTTTGGAAATTCCGATTCATAATATTTAGAGGTGTTCATAAGCTTGATCACTGCACATGACAAAGCCAAGCTTTGACGGTGTGGAACCCATGAACAAAAATACTTTGGTCTTCTGCAGTGTGTTAAATCACTAGTAGGATATTTTCCGATTATTTTACAGAAATTGTACTGATTTTAAGTTAAAATGCTTAAATGCCATAAATCAATCATACCAGCACCATTTGTGCCACTGTAGTAAAGATTACATCAGTGTTTCCATTATAAAACCCCTATTTTTCTAAATCAGCCCTAAAAATTGGCTCCAGCCTGAAGTTTGGCAACCAAAGTCACCACTTGGGAGTAATTCTTTTAACCATATTTTTCTTTAATGGATTGGCTTTTCAAGCTACAAAATAGTCCTGAAAAAGAAAATTAGTGGTTTCAAATTTTGGTAAATTTCTATCCCTCAAAAACATTGTTTTAAAACCTGATAATTTTGCATGTCATAAATCTGCAATGTAGACTGCTGCCTTTGGGTAATTTGGCTGTAAGCAGTGGATAAAAATCACCATCTTATTTCATTTAAAAAGAAATGTAATTTTCCATGAAAACTTTTAATCCAATAAAACTTTCAGAAACTACTTTCTCATAGCAAGATGTGGTAGGCATTGCATGAGGAAGCCTTTATGATTCGCTTATGTAGCAGCTATTCCATACATTTTAATTTTTGTGGTAAGAGGTATGTAATACTGGATTTTTTATCAAATCTGGCCATATTCAAGACAATTCTGCCCTTTGGCAGCACAGAACCACCTGTGAACTTGACACGCTCCCTGACAAAGTTCAGTGTAAGCACAGAAAAAGAAGAAATACTCTGATAGCACTCGAGCCACCTAACTCGTTAAGATGTATTATTTAAAAACTTTATTATTAAATACTGAGTCTAACCTACATCTAACAGTTTCAATTTTTCTCATGCATCTTATTTTATAAGAATTATCAATTAGGTTTTAACCTAGTTTAATTCTAGCATTCTAGAAAGACTTTCAGATATTGGCTAACTTCCATAAGATACCTCCAACCAACACCATGAAAAGGATTTGATCTTCATGGTCCCAAAAGCTTTCTCATGAATGTAGGCTCAGCAAAAGGGAATTACAAGCCCAGTCCCACCCACTGCCTGTCAGCAAAACTTGCCAACAGTCCTGATAAGCTTTGGACTGAATCCTCCATGCAGTCTGAATTCCTAGTAAATTTTTTTTCTTAATTTATATTCAGGCAGGCAAAAACGGTTTGGAAAGCTGTTTTCATAAGTTCTGAGAAACTTAGCAGCTCATATGCTTTTTTTGAAAAGTCATTTTAAATATATAATCATTGCTAAATTATAGCATTAGTTGCTTGAGGCGAGGATGTCTGGTTTATATTTAGCCCTTATGTCACCAGTGTCAATTTTTAATATTACACATCTTGGCTTTTGTCAGTTTGCTGCAGAGCTCTATTTTCTTTTCTCAAAACAGCAATTTGCCATGAAAAAACATTAAAGATGTTTTCCCCCTTCCTCATACCATTTTGTGATATTGAATTGCTCCACAGTCGTACAATCTATACCATGAAAGTTATGACCTTCATATTTAACACGCTTTCAAGGAAACAAAAGAAAAATACCAATACTGTTGTCCATAAAGTGCATTCACAGAAAGCACTTGGAGACTTTTTTTACTCCCTATCATACTATGTGTAGAGGTACTATAAATGTAAAAGGTAAGACAACCGAGAAAGCCAAAAGGATGCAGAAAAGACTGATACAGTCAGTTACAGAGAGAGATGCAATGCTTATTAGTTTTGGTGTTTCATTACCAGATACTGCAATTGTTGTTTTATATCTATATTTTATATTTTTTGCATTAAAAAACAAACTAAAAAAAACACATCAAAATCCTGTATGGTACAATATCTATGACCTGCATTTGGACCTAAATACTTCATCTGAAAATTCTGTCTAGGATGGCAAAGTGTTGGGTGAGAAACAGAATAGAAAATGGCACTGCTGGAAATCTGCTGTAAAATAATTGCATTATCCAAACAGAGAGGATGAGATAGATCAACAGTGGTCTTCAGCCATGTAACACTTCTGCATTGGCTTAGAAGCAATCAAAATCCGAGTCTGAAGCCGTGCATGTTTTAAGACTCAGCAAGGCGCCTTCTAAGCAGTGTTGGCTGTGCAACAGGTGCCAGCCCCCTTGCTGAAACATGCATAAGCCTGGGACTCAAACCACTGTCTTGGTTGAGATGTAAAAATCATGCTCATTAATTTTTTTTAATCTATTTTTTGTTAAGTAGTACTAGTGGTGGGTTCCCAGTCAAATTTCAAATCACAATTATATATTCTGTGACACCTACTAAAATTATAGAATTTCAGCTGTATGTGAATGTCTGTTCTACCCTATGGAGTAATAATCCCACCCAACACTTCAGATATAAAAGTCACCTGTGCTGCTTTGGAAACAAAGTCACAGTTCTTTATTTTCTGACCAACCTTTGTGAAAATATTGTATGTAGGGAAATTACTGTAGTATTACATCATCAACTGCATATATTTCTCTTCTCTCTAAAGCAATTCATCTACATCAGGGTTTAAGCAGGGCTGGTAGCATTGTGACCATTTTACCAATGACATTATTAGTGTACCAGGGCTGGAAAGCTTAAAAACTAAAATCCGAGTACTTGAAATTTAAATTGAATTAAATTCAATATTGAAAATCAAAATTATTTTTGATTAACCAATTTATTCTTGTTTTTCAAATTGACTCACTTACACTGAATAATCTCCAGTTTAGGGTGACCAAGCTTCACACTCTATTAACCATCTACCAAACGTTAGATTGTTAAGATCAGGACCTTGACTGATGTTTTTTTTCCCCACAGCTACACAGGGCAGGGACTTTGTAACAAATGTTGATGCATAAGAAAAAAAGGGAACTGGTCATGGAAAAGGAGAAATCAAAGTTATCTACACACTGCACAACCGCAAGAGACTCTACCAGGAAATTGCACAGTGGGTCCTAGAATCAGGCAGAGAGAAGAATGAACTGTGGCAGGAGGAAGATGGAAACAAAAGTGCACTGCATGCCTGGCAGAAAGAAAGCATGGAGACCTATGGATAGGAAGAGAAAACAGAGCTCACACTGTCTGAAGGTGTCCTAAAAATGCAAGATGCTGTATGACTTCTTTAGGTAAGAAAGCCAAGCTTTGTGAAGTCAGAAATTCTGCATCTCTCTTTGAGGTTTAAAGATGGTTTTGTTTATAAAAGAGGAAGCACAAGTTTGTTTGTCCAGGCCTAATATTCTCAACAGAGATCAAAAGAATCTTAAAGCAACTAGCTACTGGTGAAATTAGCTTCAGTACTTTTTAAGAAAAGAACCTGTTCAGTAAAAATCAGTTGAAAAATAAATATGTGCCCATTTATGGTAGGAGATGTTTTCTGAAGAGGAAAAGCAGAGTCCAATTTCAACTAGGGCTGCTGATAGAAAAGATCATAGCTTGCAGTAGTATTTTCGAGGTACACATGGATTCCTAACTACTTTTTTTCTGACATACACAAAAACCATTCTTTTAGCCACTTAGTAAAACAATCATACTCTTTGTGTATTTGGGAACTTATACATACATCTTAATCAGATCTTGCAATATCAAAATTTAATTTTAAAGGCCCATCGTGATGACACATGCTCACATATATCCGAAGCATACCTTTTTCTTGAAGAAAGGGATGAAAGCTTCAAAGCAATATAAATATTCCTGTCTCAAAATGCTGAGCAGGCTGTTGTCAGAAAAAAATCAGTACTTTCATTTTAAAAATTGATGGTGTCAATGGTTCAAAAGCTTTCCCATCACTTACCTCATTGCAATGTTGTAAGACTCTGGATGAATACAAGTTTGGTCCAAAGGGTTGGGCTGTTGTGAGGCACATGATGTTAGTTTACTCTTCTTTTTACCCAGTGCACCTGCTTTAGTCAAGAGTGCACGACCTCCGAGTTCATTTTTCTTATTACTGCCAGAAATCAAAAATGGACATGTCATTCTCAATGAAGATGATCCTGGCCTAGTGTCCACACACAAAATCAACACTTTTTTTGCCCTGAAGTTTCCCTCAAACAAATTTATCAGGACACATTAAAGGCATCAAATGACTCCTACTGCAAATGCTCCTTTCATCCTTTCATGCCTCTTCATTTTTTGGGTGGGTTTTTTTGTTGTTTGTTTATTTCCCCTAAATCAAAAGTGGTTCCTGCTTTTGGAGGACAAAAGAGAACGCATTGAAGGACCTGAAACTAGCACTGGCATTTTGGGCTCCACTCATCAACTGCTGGCAGAAATGCAAACATATTTTCCTCTTTCCATATCAATTTTTATAATAACCACTATTTGTTAAATTTCAAATAAAAAGCACAAAAAATTATTTCATACAGCAATCTAAAGTCATCAAAATGATTAGAAAGGACAAAAATGAAACCTCAAAGTTCATGTCAAAAGCCTCTGGTTATGTCACCTGGACCCACAAGAAGTATTGTGGAGGCAGTGGTGTTAGAGCTTTACTTTGGCCTCAAAATCCATTTCTCAGGTTATACAGCACTCCCAAGTTTTATGGAATCTGACTAACATCAGAATCATGTTCCAGGAAGGTTAAAAAACCCCCAAAACAATGTCCACATTTCACCAGTGAACATTTGCGGGGTAGGGGGGGAAGCCATCAGCCTTTTTTCATTGGTTGGATTGGAGCATAAACTAGAGAAACCAGAACAGATCTGTACAAGGCAAGACCTATCCATCATAGAGAGCTTTGGAAGCAATTTCTTTGGTCTTCTGGTGCTTGCAGCGAGACCATTTGGCCTGCAGCCTATGCCTCCCTGCCAGATGGGCAACCAATCTGTACACCTTCCACCCGGGCACAAAGCCAGTCCCTGTGTGCCCACGTCCTGCCTGGAAGTTACGCGTGTGCTGTTCAGCCAGCAGCAACTGGGAATACAGTATTGCTTCTGAGCACTGTGTTGGCTAAAAAATAGCATGGGCTTCCCAGGAAAATATTTTTTTGAGAAGAGCCAGTGGCAGAAGTGCGGGGATGGTGCTACCGCCATGCCCTTTCTTAGTTCTTTATCTTGGAAAGAGAAATGAGGAAAGACAGGAGAAGAGACTTTGCGTTGGAAAGGGCATTTTCAGCTGTAGAAAGGTCAAGAGGAGCACTATGAATGGCTGAAAGAGTAGAAGACTTGGTACAGAATCAGGGAATGAGATGACAGGCAAGAGGATAATGCACTTTTGACAAACTGGACTTGGGAAAAGGCCTCATAATATTTAATATTTCAGACAGAAGACAGTCACATCACACTTGCTAGGCACAGGAGTATAACACAGACACAGTTTGATCTAGGCACGACTCAACTGCCTCTCTCCAGGTAATGAAATTGAAACTCCAAAAATCTGCACTAGCTTACTATCATTAAGTTCTGCAGAATAATCTTTACCATCTTTAATTAATTAATTTACAGATCTCTGTATTTTACCGGAGAAACAAGACTAAAGTTTTGATATCTCAGATCACAACACTGCTGCATGACAAATTTTTTTACCAATTCAGTAGCAAAAATTTTAATTAAACTAACATTTATTAAAACCATGACATAGAGGATTAGGCTAACAAGCTATGACTTTTCAGAGGAAGAACTATCTTCACCCATGGACTTTAACAAGTTAATTTGTTCTCGTTCAGAGCACAGTGGTCTAGGATTCCTTGAGTCTCATGCATGAATACAAAGGAGAAAAGGGGTAAGTCTTCTCATTCTATTTCAGATAATTTAGTCGGAACAGTTAAAATCTCTATTACCTGCAAAAAGTCTTTATATAGTCTTGATTGAATCTGATGAAGCCAGCACATTGTTGGAAGGTTTTGGGACCCAAACCTTTAACTTCTTTGAGCTGTTCTCGGTTTATAAATGGTCCATTCTTCTCTCGCCATTCAATTATATTTTTAGCCCTGTTAGTATTCAGTCCTGCAATGTGTCTAAGAGAAAATTTACAAAATACTTTTATTACCACTGAACATTACTGCAAGTGCTGCCCATTACAAGGATACACATTCCTATAGAAAATCTGGTTTACAAAACTTTAAAACTGCCAAGAAATTAGCAAAAACACTCCCAGACCAAAGGCATCATCTGAAAGAGGATCCCTCCTCTTAGTTCTGTGGAAGGAATCCACTCAAGTCAAGAAAACTTAGCACAGCAATCCGGTTCTGTCCATGCCTAACTAGTAAGCCAGGGACGTGTAATTTATGATCTGTTGGCTATTTCCGTAATGCCAATTCAATTTGTCATGTCTTATGGCCTGCCCCAGCTGCCCTTTTCAGGAAACGGCGTGGGAGGAGAGTTCAGAACAGATAAATTGTTCCTGTAAGAACAGCCCCCTCTCAGCTCTTCCAATGGTACTGAAACACCTTGCCCCAACATCAAGGGCTCACGTCTGCTACGCAGGAGGAGAGTGGCTGGGAGCAGCTTGCCTTCCTCAAACAATTTAACTGATCCACAAAGGTTGTTTCTTTTCTCTGAGCTCTTCTTGAAATAAAAAGCAGCTGGGAACAGGCTGCATGACTTGTTCTGAGGGTAACCTGGACCTGGCCAAGAACTTACCTGTGAAACGCAACAGCAGTTAGCCAGGTTCCTTCAGGAAGCAGTGAGTTTGCTGCACGTTTTCTGTATGCACACGTGAGTAAAACTTTCTGTGTGTGAAGTATGTTAATGATAAAAAGAGAGAAACGAGCTCTCGCAGGGAGCTACTCATGGGACTAGTGAAGGAAATGTCACCCACTAGGCTCTATATATCAGATGCCATTGCTTCAAGTCAGCAGCAGCAGTGACCTGTTTGTGGAATGGCATGAATTGACTCTAGGAAAACACCACCAGCAAACCCAGCAAGAGATATAAAATCTCAGGGAAAAAAGAAAAAATATTTCCATTATTGTCATGCTCAAGCAAAAGTTGAAAAAATAGTCCAAAGTTGGTGAAGGCTCCGAATGAAATTAGAGACACACACCTTTAACCACAGGCAGATTATTAATCATTAGGAATGGAATTTTCTTCAAAAAATTTCTTAGAAACATTGAGAAATCCAGCTTATTTACACTGACAAAGGAACATTACACAGTTGACAGAATTTTCCACTGATGACCTCAAGTCTTTCAAGCACAATACTCAGCAATATAAATACTGTAGCACTGTCATCCCCTCCCTGTGTACTATGTGTCAAGAAGTGTATTTGATGCATCCGAAACCACAAACTGAAAGTTCCGCTCAGGCTGCAATCTAGCTAGAGTGACAATCTCATAAACTGGATGTCTGAAGAAAACTGCATTTACACAGAACAGCAGACTTGAACAATTGTAAGCCAGATTAATTAGACCACACCAAATATCTACACAATGTGGCTACACCAGCTGTAGCCCTGTCTGGACAGGGTTACCCCACGTTCAGTTTTGTGGAGGCACAGCAGCATCTCAGGCTGATGCTTCCTGCTGAAGTGGACAATATAGCTGTTCCTTATGACTCAGCTTATTCTATGATTCTATTCTGTTGATTCTATGAATGAAAGCTTCATTTGTCATTTAGGTACCTTGCTTTCTTCCTAAAAGCTGATCTAAATCTGAAAGCATGTAAGACAGAAGAAATCAGACGTTGGCCAGGGGCTGGATACACAGAGAAAGGACGTGGAAGTGGAAAACAAAAAATAATAGAAAGAGCGCCTCTTCCAAAATATGGAAAGATGCTTTTTAGAAAGATTCTAAGGGGCTAAAAAAATTAAAATATGGAGCTAGCAAGAATGCATTTTTCCTAACTTTCATACCTAATATAACTTTCATTACTATTACTGATTATGGACAATGATATTATGGAAGAATATGGACAGATGACTTTAGACATTCTTTTCCTTCTCCTTCTACTATGGAGGATGACAGCAGCACTTTTGCTCTTCTGAGAGTTTGTCACCTAAACAATATTGAATTCTACACACTCAAGAGAGAATGAGCTTTTAGTTTCTAACCATGAAAAATAAAGCCCAGAACATTCTTCAAGTAAACACTGCATAACTATTTAACAAAAAACAAACTGTAAAAAGGCATACATTTTCCAAGTTTCCCCTTACATCTTTCCTTTTCTCCTTTCCTCACCCAAGTTTTACAACATGTTCCACTTAGAAGTACCTATAAAAATACCTTCTAAGAGACAAAGTACATTTGAAAATACCTACCTCTGTGTAGAAATACATATTACTTATATCATATTTTTCTAAAATTGCAGTCTTGGCTCAAAATTTTTAAATATCTGTTTTTCTCTGAAGAATAGTTTTACCCTGGAGAATCACACATATCCTTAAATCTTGCTTCTTAATGATTCAGTGAAATACTGTCTTACCGTGTCATTTTTATGTAATTGGAAGTTTAACACAAGAGCCATTTGCTCCAGCTGAGCTTGAGTCAGATGGCAGACTAAACAGAGACTCTGAGATCCAGAGCCATGTAATTACTGGAATAGGAAAATGTTTCACTCACCTTAATAGTATTTCTGAGCAGATGTTAATATCAACTCCTACAAAGCTGACACACTCTTCAACCACACTGTCCAGAGTTGCTTTGAGCAAAGTCTGTGATACATCATGCTGAGAAACAAAAATGGAGATATCTGGTTACTGAAGTATCGAAGTGTACATAAACAGGAACTGCATAGAGCACTAACATCAATAAAATAGCTGCTGGAACTTAACAATAGCTTATGTGAGGGTACCAGTTAAAAACATGAGTTGTAGAATATATTTTTTTAAATGTCCTCAATATCTCTTTGAAACATCTTTGTCAGGATACAAATATCTCCAATAAAGACACACTTCACATCCTGCTTTTGTTCTTTAATAACTATTTCCCTGCATCTTGTAAAAACAAAACTTTATTAAAAACACGATTACTCAAAAAGAGTAATGCTTCTGGTCATCCACCATGTCTTGCCTTTAATCTGACATTTATTTACCTATAAAATCAGTTTATTAAAAATAAAGTAGAGAAGAGATCACAAATACTGTACTTTTGCACCAATATACAGATATTTGCAAAACAGTCCCATTTATGAGCAACACACTACAGTACAATTATTATTTACTAAGACAAAAAGCCACATACTGGATGAAGGTAGGCAATACATAAGGTACTTATCAATCCCATGGCAACAAAATGTTTCAAATTTTGAACAGATATTGCTGGGAAGATTGGCAGGTCCTTGACCAAAGCACCACTAATGGAAATGTTCACAGAGTTTTCCCCTTTTCCCCTCTGAAAGAAAAATCAGTCACACTTGCCAAAGGTAAGAGTTCTGAAGCTCTATTGTTTTCCTCCCAAATGTGGGCATACTTCAGTCTGTAACTGCGAGTTCCCCACACAAGCCCATCAGTGCTTAGAAGTCTGACCTGGAGGGAGAAGCCTCTCTAAATGCAGGAGCTAATTCGATCACTATGTTGGCTTAGCTTCAGGGCTCTTCTGCATCACTCATGTAAATCTGGGTTGATCTGTTGTGGTTTCATGATGCATTCATTTAGGACATCAAGCTGGATCCAAGCCAAGGCACCAAACACTTCATCCATTACTTTGTTTTACGTTCTAAGCCATTCAGATCTTTTAAAGATTTCATGGTTAAATTTAACATGCCAATAGCATGAATCCCAATCTACTAACACTGGTAGTTCATTAAGCAGTGGTTAATAACTGAGCCAGTCGTAAAACCTCAGGCAATGCATTTCATAGCTCCCTATTTCAGGTGATGGTAATGGGATGTATTTTCATGATCTGATATATAATAAAGTTATTTACAAACACAAAGCTCCTATTTCACCAACATTACTCTTCCCATAGTAATTTTGCATGCAAAACACCATGTACATGCATAAGTACTGGCATTTGCACACATCCTTGGTCTCATAACCACAAAGTTTGCTTATACACTTAGCAGATCAAACACCAGTTTCTACTTACTAACGTGTTGCTACTGCAACATAATAGCTTCTTTTTTGAATAAAGAGACAAACAAAAAACCATATCTTTAAAAGAAGTCTTATGTTTCCTTATGTTTCATTTTTCTGACTTACTGAAGATGTAGCTTCTCTTAATGAGGAATATATTCCCTCCTCCTCCTGGCATCAGCCACATAATACACTAGAGCTAGAGGCTTCCAGCTCACTCACACACTCATGCAAAGATGCATTTATATAACACAGCACAAGAACCAAAATAAAATGTTCAGAAACAACACCCACATCTTCTCTTCTTTGCCAAGTACAGCTGCCAAATACCGGGCTATTTAGTTTTTCACTAAACGTTTTCTTTGAGGTTCACTGGAAGATAAAGATTTTAATTTAAAAATATTTCTCATTGTGATGAAGGAAGGTATAAGGAGAAAAAAATGCAGAGCACAATTACTTTCTGCTTTTAGGGAAAGCTACTGACTCCAAAGTACTTGCAAGTTGATTATGATACAGTTTCACAAGTTACATTAACAAATTCTATTAACTGCAGCAGTTCTTGGCCACCTCTAAAAAAAAACTTGCTCTAGACAACTGCTCTGAATATAGAGCCTGTGGGAAAGAGAAGTGTAGTCTGCTGCTTCCCCAAGCTTCAGATTCATTCCTTAAGATGAGGATTCCTCAGTAGGAACAACATGACTCAAAACAGTCACTGCCTCCACAATGCCTTATAGTATCGGATGTAGCAAAGAAGGAAATCCATTAATCTGGTCTAACCTTTCTAAGCAGTTCTTTGGAACAGATTTGATTCAACAGAAGCTTTATTTCCAGCCTGCAGGAAGTGAGCCTAGATAGTAATTCAGTCTACTATATTCCCTGAAAATCAAGGAAAGGATCTGTCACAACCAAAAGCTAAGCATCCTAAAATATCTCTGCTAATGGATGAAATGCCAGTGCTCACAGAACCTCATTTTCAAATGCACCATTGGCATTTATCTGAAGACCTGAGTTTGTGATTCCAACAGTTTGTGTTGGAATTCATGAGATATAGTACACACATCTTGAAAAAAACGATAGTACTTAACTGTCTCTTTCTCTTGCCAAGAAGACAAAAAGTTCTCAGGTCTCTCAAAGACGATGTGCATATTAACTTTATTTCTGTTTGACAGTCATCATTAAGAAAACCAAAACAAGACATGCATAAGTTGTTCTTTATTGCTCCAACACGTAGGAGTCATGTGACCTGGAGAGGACACCACAGTGTGCATGTGAAGGCACACAAAGTGAACAGGCAGAGGTGACAGAACAGGATAAACATAAAACAATCCCACAGCTACCAGTACCTCACTGAAGTAACACACATTTAGCGAACGAATGATGTTAAGTTGTAAAAGCCAGGAAAACCTTCCAGATGGCAAATCTGCCTCCTAAGATGCAGCTATTGACCATCAAAGCTTCCTTTGGCTATAATGAAGAAATTTTTACACCCCTCTTTGCACTGAAACAAGGCACAGAGAATTGCTACACATTTATTTTCTAAAAGTAGTGAGAACCATTATTATTTCAATACCATTGCCAAGACTTCCTACTGCTCAACGGTTACACTTCAGATAGGTTTAAAGCACAGTGAATTTTCCACTCTTCCAACAGTTTCACTGATCTTCTCAAATATCAGAGGTTAGATGATGCTATATACTTCTGTGTGCTATTTATATGCACTGGGCTGGTATCAAATGAGTCAGACACTAGAAGCACACATATACCCTGCTCCTCACTCCCTACAACAGGTTTGTAAAGACAGGAATGATGAACTGTGGCATTACGTGCATCAGAATAAAACCTGCACAAGTAAAGCCCAAGTCTAAACTGCCAGGCTCCTTTCAATGTGAGGTTATGCAGAACTTGATGTTTGTTGCACAGTCTCTGACAACCCCTCCACACACCACTGATCATTGCATCAGCTGATCCTCTGCAAATCCTTCTAAATAAAACACTCTCATAATAGTACTGACTCTGAGCACACCCCACTGAATGAGGATGTCCCTGCTAAAACTGTTCAGTATAGCCTTTAAGCTCAGAGCCAAGCACACAAGGTTCTATCACAGCTATGTGTAACAAGTAGGAACACGTCCTTTGGTGTGACTTCCAAACATCATCTTGAATTTACTGGCCAAATATAAAATTTTTCTAAAAGGATACTCAGAAATGGCTGCCATTAAAATATTCACTGAAATAGTAGATCTGAAGCAGAAGACTTAATTTTATATGATGATCTCCAAAAGGATGGATACTCCCAATTTATGGAAACTAAGGCCAGCAGAAGTAAAGGGCTTGCCACAAACTGCGGGATGTCCAGTGCAAAACTGCAAACTTTTGTTTATTATCACTCACCAGAAAACAAAGCCACCTTGCTTCACAGATAGTATTAGCAAGGACTTATACATTTGTTTGGTTTGAGCTTTTTGTGGGGAAGACTATAGAAATTAATCTGTCCTAAGAGGTGTCAAGAACTGTAACTGTATTTCAGTTTTTGTTTTCTAAGGAGTTACCAAGTAAGCCACGGAAAAAGATGCAGAAAATGACTTGATTAATTGAAACAGTAAAGAATTGTCAATCAGTAAATGAAATTCAAACGATACATTTCTCTAATATCTTATAAAGAGTATCCCAAATATAACTTACATTCATGAACATGGAAGAAAATCAAGGGCAGCTATTTAGATTTCTGGTCACAATTACTGCTCAGATAAGTCCGTGGCAAACTTGTTAAAATTACCAGGAAAAAATATCACACATTTCGAAACAAACATTCTGCAAACCCATACTAAAAAAACCTAACAATCAATATAACTTCATTTTATGTAATTTCATCAATCATGGCACAAAATGCTAACCCCTGAAGAACAGTGTTCAAGAACACGTGTCTATTATGCACATGATAGTTCTGTTCTATCATTATGTCCCAATACTTCAGCTGTCTTTTCTTGCCATATTGTGTGTAGTAGAGAACAAGGATTGTTGTTTCACTCAGTTTCAAGAGTTACAAACATCCACTGGAAATAATTAACATTACAAAAAAACCTATCTCTTCCTTGAGATGGTGCTCCCTCGACTGTAACTGAAATCCCTTTTGCAGTTTCAAAAACCTGTTGATGTACACAAAAAGGAAGGCAGTATTTTAAACAGCCTCTCAGCTTGGTTATTTCTAGCAGTGCACCAGCACACACAGTGTAAAAATACATTTGTCATCAGCATGGCAAATTTATCAAGTCAAAGAGCCAGAGCTCACAAGAAGCCTGGAGGCTGTACTCAGCCAGCGTGTGTGAGCATAGATGGTGGACCAGCACACTACCTCTGTCTGAACACTAGATAACCAGTGCTACACAAGAATGGGCAGCCTTTACATGCAAGTAAATTACAAGCTCTTTACCTTTGGCCACTCCAAAAAACCTCCAGAATACTAAACCTCCACACAACACTAAAAATAATACACATAACTAAAATGCATATGATAGTGTTTTCTTGGTTCCCTATAAAATCATAATTTCACAAAGGATAGTATGGTTGCATATGTATTTGAAAGACAAATTCAAGCAGCTTAAAAATTTCCTGCAACACACAGCAATTCTGAAATAATTCTTTTCCATTTACAAACATTAGTAGACATCGACACAATCAGCCTGTGCGTCATTATTACTTTAAAATACCCAAGAGTCAAGCAAGGCACCTTCCAACACAGTCAAGCAGGAATTATTTGTACCCTGCAGAGCCTACAAATGTAGTGCAGACATGACCTAATGATGCTGGTTAGAAAGCAGTGGGGAGGGGATGAGTTCTCAAGTCTGGGCAGCAACCTGCAGGTTCTTGACCCAGGCTCGGCATTACAGCACTTTAACAAGATCAATATTCATTCTAAATAAGCCTGAGCTGTGTGCCAGACAATCTATTTTGGGTTTTGATCAAGTTATACCTCACTTGTCCTTTGAATCCAAAAGTCAGTAAATGCAATTTAACCTTTTTTTCTGTCCGATTGAGTCCTGAAAGACTTCTAACACTTCATAAAACATTATTTTGTTGGTACCTACTATTAACTTCTGTATCCATGAATTTTAATATTGGCATGTGCGACCAGAAAATATGCCTCTTGAAAAATACAACTTTTTTCTTTAAAGAGTGGCATAACTGTGCAAACTGAATGACTTTTACTGAAAGAGAAGTTAGGTGGGACAACATATCCTAAATGAAGTTCATAAATATATTACTTTACAGAGATTCAATCCATGGCAATGTGTTTCAAAATTTTAAAAATGGAAAAACATTACCAGTGCTGCAACCTATATACAATCAGCTTCATTTCAAATGCTTGTGAAATCACAAAAGTAAAAAGCATTCATAAAAAATCCTTAAGTACAGCAGGACTAAAGTAACAGAAATAGTCCAAGGAGAAGCACCTTTTCATGTCCAGAATTAGAAAAAAATTAAAAATACACCTTACATGTCAGGTGGAAAAGTTAGAAAGTTCAGGATTTCATCTGTAACATCCTCTGGAAAATCCCTTCCAGTTAGAGTCTAAGAAAACAAGCTTATCCCTCTGATGTTTGATAAAAGGATCTAACTTGTTTTTGAAGTTCTTTTGAAGATTATTTGTGGTTTCTCCAAATGTTATATTGTTATAGGATATATTGTTATCCTATGTACTTAACTCTGATTAATTTCTTGTTTC
The DNA here is from genome assembly GCA_013400495.1 of Nicator chloris. Taxonomy (NCBI): domain Eukaryota; kingdom Metazoa; phylum Chordata; class Aves; order Passeriformes; family Pycnonotidae; genus Nicator; species Nicator chloris. Next base: position 1,400 of record WAAE01030344.1, on the reverse strand, counting down.
AAAAATCCAAATTCTGTTTATTTTAACAGCATATTACTATTACTGAAATATCCCAGGAGAAAGAAATGGATTTAGATTTTCTAAGAAAATGATAAAAAGAAAACCAAAGACTTTCAGCTCTAACATTTTAAGAAAGTAAGAAAACAAAAATGCACCAGTTTATCATGTAAATGCTTTGAGTCACTTGCAAATTGCTGGAATTCATCTTATATTTACTTGTGCTTGTGTCCTAAAAGAAGGAGCAGCACTGCCAAGCTTGTTCCACAAATTCAGTTCCATCGCTGACACATCTTATTTCTAAAGTTAGCTTCTGTGACATGAGCAAGTTAGCAGAGAATGATGTATACCCAAAAACATCTTCCTCTTTCCAAAGCAGGTACAAGTTTTCTCCAATGTTTATTGTTATGTGACCAAGGACCAGCAATACTAATTTCAATTATAATCAACTACATCACTCCTGGAGATTTCAGAGGGACATTTTTGCTAATAAATAGCAAAGGCAAAAATCCAAATTACTATAGGTGGAAAGTCTTGCATTTCATTTTCAATCCAAACATGTATTTTGGGGCTCTTAAAGCTCTACAAATACAGAGGATATCCTGCAACACTACAGAAAGATAACACAAGGACTGTAAAGAGTAGAGCTTCATAGATCACACGATGAAAAGGCAACACATTCAGTTGAAGATTTTCCTGAAGACTGCTGAAGGATAAGAGAGGGAAAAAAAGAGAGATTGCACTAACAGAGGGAGAAGAGAGAAGTCTAGGTGAGCGTGGTCACAAAGTCCAGGTGAGTGTGGTCATTTGTGGGAGTTTTGTTTAGTCTGAAGCCAGTGACCATGCATTGCCCTGCAGCAGACGAGTGAGGAACAGCAGTTCCTGGGTATAGTACTCCCACCAGCCTTACTCAGAGCAAAGGGAGTCCCCAGAGGGTGTGAGAAGCTTGGCAAGAGGCTCCATAAATACACATGATTCTTCCAGCTCTACTGAAGACATGTCGGGGTTCCTCTCCTCCATCCCTAATGAGGAATGTGGTACTTAAAATAGTATTAAAAACTAGAACAAAAACCCCAAATTTATTTAAGGGTATTTTCTATAAAGAAAGATTAGTATAGCTGATGGATATTTTATTGTACCCCAGATGTCTGACATAAGAAACTTCTTGTTCGCATTGGCTTTCTCAAATTTAGTACACACACTTAACAACTGCTACATCAGGCTCGTATCAGCAATGCACTGAGAATATATTTCATACAATGACCCATCTGTTCCCTCGTTAGAAAAAAATGTAGATACCAAAAAATTATATTTAGCAGTTTTTTAGTCCCACACCCCACATAATTAGTGATTATATAGAAATAGTTAAGATACAATTAAAAAGGAAAAAAAAAGTTTTTATT
>WAAE01030331.1:0-12203 GCA_013400495.1 Nicator chloris | reverse complement strand
TTTTTTTTTTCTTTTCCCTCTTCCATAGATAGAAATGCTTTAGAAATGGGAGCTCTTCCAGTGATTATCATCTGGATAAAAGAGGCATGTGAACATAGTTAGAGTTTTACAGTAAAGCCTTTTTAGCAGTTTTAAAAAATTCCAGAAACTGTGTTTTAAGGTCTTTCAAAATGCAACTTGTTTACCCTTAGGCAGAAGTGAAATGGAGAAACCCATTTTTGCAAGTGCTTTTGTATCCTGTTAAACAATATAGGAACTTGAAAAAAAAGAAAAAAAAACATCCTTCAGTTGCTGACAAGGGAGATATTTAGTTGAGGGAGTGAAGGCTGTTCAGATTTCTTCAGAGCTAAAGAACTTGCACTGCAAAACTCTTTCTCTTCCCAGAGAGTTTGTCTGTGCAACTCGACATCCCTTTCTAAGGCCAGTTTCATGCTCACTGCACAGGTGAAACTAGTGTGTACACAGAGTGAATTCCATGAAGTCCAGTCCCTGTAGGGGTCACAGTGTTCAGTCAGCATTGAGATGGTGCTGTCTGAATACCGGTTTTATGAAGTGACGTGCAAGAGTGTTGTATTGAATTCCCCTTACACTGAAAGGATGTTAGAGCTGAAAAATTGCCGTGGTACAATGTGAGGGAGTTAAGGGATTTATTAGAAGAAATCCCAACAATCCAAACAATACTCTCAGCTGTTAAACAGGAACTTCTAATGGCACCAGTAGAGTGGTTTGTTTCCTCTTAGGGCAATGTTACTGTTCCAAAATATGAGCCATGGCAAGACTTCCATTAGGTTTTGTCTATCATATGATATTCGGATTTATATTTATCCTTTTGCTAGATTAATTTTAATGGATATATTTATTTAACTGTTCTATGCTTGCAAGAGTCTCCTGGTACATTAGACTTGTAAATGCTATCAGGTAAAGTAACTATATGTAATTAATATTTCTAAAGAGTAATGGCATCAAAATGCAAATAGATAGCAGGAAACCAGCTGTAAACTCTACTATTCAGCTTTCTTTCAGTGTCCTGCAAACTTGCCATTTAAATAACTACTTCTAGGGAAAGAACCCAGCACAGGAATAAAAGGTTACAAAAGTAAACTTTATCCTGCTTTTGATAGTTTCAATAGTCTTGCATTTTTGAAGCCAAGTGATTCACACCAACTGTACCCATACTGAGAAGGGTACAAGTTTAATTGAAGTGAATCTGTCTGGGTCTGGCTTTTAAAGAGCTAGTTACTGCTTCAGAGTAGATTATTTTAGAAATTTGTGCTTAAGAATCATGATTAGTGCTGTTGCAGCCTGCGTTCGACCTTATGCTTCTGAGTTTAAAACCCAAGGAATTTAATATTACTATTAGAACATTAGCCTTGTTTGAACTTAAGAATTATTGAAATAATTGTGTTCATTTTAATGACATGAAAGATTAGATGTTTTGATAATGTGACATATTTTTATTGGGATGTATTAAGTTTTTCAGTTCTTTTGCATATGAACCTCTGACTTTTATCATATTAAAATATGACAACAGTGTTTTCTTGGAATACATCTGCAAAAGTGGTAATAGAAGAATAAACAAACTAGATTGCAGTTTGGCATTATGTTATTATTCAATACTAAAACTTAGAAATGTGGGCCATGCTAGCAGAGTGTGATGGACTTTCCTCAGTATTTCAGGGATTTGTTGCAGAGCACTGAGCTCACGACACTTTGCCCTGAATATCCAGCATTCTCAGCTGACCCAAAGCAGATATTTTCAGCATAAATCTTTCTCAGCCAGGATTTCTAGCATCCTTTGCTTGAAGGTAACCAGTTATGCCTGGCATTCTTCACTTGTTGCTTACAAATCTAAAAGCCTTTGAAACCCAGTTTTAAGGATGGCTTAGCAACCAGATCTGCGTCATATAGCTTGGCTAATATTTGTCTGTCCTAGAAAAAAGCAACCCTAACTGAGCATAATGGGACAATTTCACTTGGAGTCAGTGAGTGTCATCCAGTTCTGTGCAGCCAGTAGTGTAAAATCAGTAAGAAAATATGGATGAGACCAGTGTTCATTGGGTTTGCAAACTTCAAACATGAAGTTCAAAGCTGCACTGTTACTTACACAGGCATGAGATTTTTGTAGGGCTTTCAGTGTTTCCTAGTAGAAGGCTGATCAGATGTTGGGTCTCTGGGACTGCTTTTCAAATGTGTTTTCTCATAACTTTGAGAACATTTCTAGCATGCATTTCAGATATACCTGTTGTTCTGGACAATTTACTGATGTAAACCTGTAATTGGCACAACTAGAGTTTTCATGTTATTCCTATTATCAATGAACCTATGTTTCATGTACTTCTAATGGTACATTTTGATTCTGAATTTTCATTAAAATCCTAGCTTTTGGCAGAAAGAATCACAAGAGGGAGAAAAAAAAAACTCTAGGAAGATAATCTTGCTTAGAAGCTAAAAAGAAGTTTTTACCTTTACCCAGGAATTTGGAGTTTGGAAAGGGGAAGTCAGCTTACCAACTACACGTTGTATGGGGGGTCCTTTTCTGGGTATTCTGTGCAGGTAGGGCTGCTGGTGGTGTGTTTTGGGGTATTTTCCCCTTGTTGCTTATTGTGAAGATCTACAAGATTTGAAAGTGCTTTGAGAATTTCTTTTCTCTGTGCCTCTGACCTTGTGTGAATAACAACTTAGTAGTAGCTATTAAAGAAAACTTACAAAAAAAATTAAAGGGAAGCATTGTAAAGTGCAGAGTAACTGTAACTCCAATTTTGCACAAGTGATACTTTAAGGAAAAAATCAAAGTCCTTCATGTGTTGAAGGATAAGGCCTTTTTTAAACCTGTTCACTGTAAGTGGTCCGTTTAATCTCCATGAGCTTCTTGCCAAGCAGTCATATTGGAACACTGCTGAAAAGAGAAATGTTAAGCTCCAGATGTTTGATATACTTCAAATAATTGCTTGTCAAGAACTAAATTCACTGTTTTCTCACAGTATTTAGAAAAATAGCTTCATTTACCAGAGTAAAGTTTGAATATTTGCACTGAATAAACTGAATATGGGTACTGCCATATTATGAGGGTTCCTCTCTAATAACATGAACCACATGTGTAAGTACATATTTATCTGTTTGTTTGTTTACTCTTTTCACAGACACTTCCTTTGGGGCTGGGAGATGGACAACTCTTTACCTGGACTGATGGCCTGAAAAGGAAGGACTGGCATGATTATGAAAGCATTCAAAAAGATGCTATGCGTTCAGGTATACATGAGTTCAGAACAAATTAAAGTGGTTTGTTTACTCATTTTTTCTCTCTATGACTGTTTGTTCTTTTGAGTCCTTTTGGAGGCATTCCTAACAACTTTTTTTTTTGAGTGCAGCAATGTCACAAGGACATCATGTTCTGAATTGAGGTGTCAGACCAACCACAAATACCTTATCTCTGAAAGTAGCCAAGTGACAATGTGTTTCCTGCTAGTAACTATATAATGATTGTACAATCAGCAAAAGTGTTATCAACAAAATATTTTTCATGTTGAAGTCTGTTGTCAGACTGTGACCAGAGTGTTGGTTTAGAAAAGAACATACGTTACAAATAAAGCCAAGTTGTCCTTAAATCAATGAACAAAACCTGAGTTCAGTACCTATAGCTGCCAAGAACCTTTGACACTTTTACCATCGCCAAACTCTGATCCTTTAGTCTTGCTAAAGCGACTTCATCTCATTCTGACAGTCTACAATTATTTTAAAATGGGAGAAAATGGTGTTTGCAAATAGGCTGAAGGACACTTGGTTACAGTGAGTAATGCAATCTGAATGTACCTTCATGTGCTGCATCCCATATGTGCAGAGAGTATGGTTTGTGTTCCTCTTTCTGTCATCAGAGCATGTTCAGATATGAATTCTTCTTTTAAAACATAATGTACAACTATTCAACATAAAATGAATTAAATTGGAAGGAAGGAAGAGAAACAGTAGTTGAATTACACCTTAATCAGTATTTGAAAGTCATTATTTTACAATGGCCAATCTACTATTGTAAAACAAATTATGCTGTCTTGATCCCACTGTCTTCAGACAGCCAAAACCTCCCCCAAAGCATCTCTATAACTGAATCTCTTTGACAGATTCCTAAGCCTTGGTAAGTGAATAATTTTGCAGGAGGCTGAACAAGTAAAATATTGCAAGTGTATGTTAATTTTGTAAGCTATTTTTCCCTCTTTTGAATCTTGATCACTAACTAAAGGAGTTATCCTTTCCTCCCACATATGCTTAAGAGGTAAAAAAGGTAGGGAGGGAAAGGAAATTATTCTAGGCAATTTGGTAGTTGTCGTATCAATACTTGCTGCGTTGCAAATTGCTAAATGTAAAATGACAAATACGTAAGAGAGAATGTACAAAGTAAAAGCAGCAAGTATTTGGAAACTTGAATATATGTGAGGAATATCATCTTTGCTGGTTGGAATGGACATGCATGTATGCTTTGGCAATGTACTTTTAATTTCTAAAATTGTGATGTGGACCCCCTATGCTTTGGACAATAACAGTAATACTTATGATTATCTGATGGATAACTTAAAGCATTGCCAATGGAATGCAAGCCATTGCATGAAGTTGGCTGAGAAACTGAAAAAACATGTTATATGGCTTTGTCATTCCCAGGCCTAAACCTAACATGATAACTGTAGTAGCCTGTGAATATTAAGTTATTCTGGCTTATTTACATTTTTTAATAAAACTTTTTATTTTACCATTGACTAAGTTTCACGCTTTAGAGATATCTTTTAAATAATTTCTATTTGCCATCATTATTCAATAGATTAAAATACCTTTTAATGCTCTTTTCTTTGAAAATCGCAATATGGTAATACAAATGCAAAGCTAGAGCATCTCAATGCACTCTTTTGGGACATATTATATAATTTGTCTTCTTAATACCTTTAGCTGAAATACACTGTTAATTGAAAATCTGTGTGAAAGGGCTGCTCGGGACATTTCAGGAAAGGCAGTCAATGCTTGTTGTACAGAAAAGAAGAAAGGAGTGAAGTATTTTTTTTTAATTCAGTGTGGCTGTTTATCTATAAAGCTTACTATTTCCTAAGCACTGAGAATGTGAATTTCATAATTTCTTATTATGGAGAGGTAATTTCTTCATGACTACTACTGTTTCATGGCCAAATATTTTGATCCCTTTTCATTCCACCAATTAAAACCTATGTTTCTGAGTTTGAATGGTCTCTCCTCTTGAAGTCAAGAATAAAGCCTTTTGCAAGACATGCAGAAGAAAAATGTATTATTTCTATTTATTTAAAGTGTTTTAGCTCATCTTTTATCATCTCAAAATAACAAATGATCTTGCATATAAATCCTGAAATGAGCTTGTATTGCTTTTGACTTTGCAGGGCTTTGTTGGAGCACCTGAGGTTCAAATGTGTGTTTATGATGCTTCTATCATTACATCACCTTTTGTTAGCGTGGTGATGCTACTTGAGAAGGTACTTGAAGTGAAGGATGGAGAGGCAAGGCTTTACACGTAGCCAGAACTTAATTTAAGAGCACTTGTAAAGACTTCCAAACCAGTTCTAACAATATTGGTTGGTTAATCTTGATAGAAGAATTCAAGAAGACAGGGAAATGCTGTTGGGTTGCAGAAGTACTAATTGTTACACTGTTGGTGGAACAGGGAACTTACCCATTTAGTTGCCAGTTATCCAAGCCCTGATTTACACAATGTCAGAAAGGAATATATAATAACTTAAATAAACTTCTTATTATCTTATCAGTACGGAATAGATGTAGTGAAATGAAAATTAAATTATTCAGTCAACGCAATCACTTCCATTCTTTTCTGATTCCTCTGTCATTAGCTCAAAACCAGTTACTGAAATACAGGAAAAGGAAAGCAAAAGTTAACCTTAAAAAAAAAAAAAAAGTAATTCCTAACTAAACAGTTGTGATAGATACTTTGGAAGGAAGGAAAAAAAAGAAGTTTAATTGCATCCATTTTCTAAAGTGAGCCATTAAGTCAATCAGATATTACAATGGAGTGGGAGGGAACAAAATAAGCTAATCAGAGAAACTGACTTTATTGGAGTTGATAAGTTACGCCAACTTTTTGACAAGAAATCAGAATTTAAAATAAGACCTGTTTCTATTAATTTCTCTTCCTTTGGGAATACAACTGATGACATGCCTTGATGAATAATATGCTTAATTTGCATTAAAAATATGAGACCTGTAAACAAATGCAAATCCTACATCTGTCAGTTTTTGTTTTGGTAAGTAATAAACAACATCTTCTGTGTATCAGAAGAGTGCTCTTGCGTTGGATTTCAGAGTGGTGGGTGCACCCTGCGTGAACGCAGCCTGCGTAGCAATGAGCACGGGAGCTCCTGGTGTGTGTACTAGCCCAGCTACAGCAATGCCTGTTGTGTCAGGGCACTGTCAATCTGCCTATATCTCTACAGAGAGTAGAGATCCTGGATGCTGAGGCCCCTGGCTTTGCCATGAATCGGTTACTGTATTGCCATTTCTTTGTTTTATCAGAGGCTTCCCTACTTCAGCTGTGCAGGGAGGACTCTGAGGACGTTTCTACCAAGACGTTCATTTCAGGGGCATGGCAGCTTCTGTGGCTCTAATAGCGCTGGTTTTCCATGGTTTCTGTGCAGAACTAGGAGTCTGAGATCCCTCAATGCTCCCATGAGAGATGAGATTCATAGGAGAGAGCCATGAAAGCCTGAGGTAGTAATTCAGAAGCATCCATGAGAAAACATCCATGTTGGTTTCACTTCTATCTTTATGTCCTGGGTAGTGAGACTAAAACTCCTCAAGAATCAGTCAGTGTCATTGTTCCTCCATTTCTGAAAGTTGTTTTATTTATTTCACCCAAGAAATTCTAAGCTTTATCATCAATTACAAGTAGTAGCAGTAATGATGAATTACAACCCTTTTCAGGCAAGGGGAAGGATTAATATATGTGATTCCTGAGCTTTTAAAGATTGAATGTCTATATTCAAATATGGTGCTGTTTCTGATCATGACAACCTATTTCTAACTACTTTCCAATATGAAGTACTACAAAAGGGAAACAGATTGACTAGAAAAAGGGAAAAAACATAGGGTCTTATTTCTGAAAGCAGGTAATCAATTTTATCAGTGATACTAATAGCCAATAAGATACACATAGAAAGATTATATACTGCAAGTAATTTTTGTTCTCAGTTTTTATTCTTTAAATACAGTCTTTTTTTTTTCCTTTATAATGCTTTGGAGGTATTTTTTGTCTGATTGCATGTGTATGCTGAAATAATTATGTTCTATGAGGTGGATTGAAAATTTATTTAATTTCTGAGAGAATGGTAAAATTTAAGAAGCTTTGTTAATATAAATGTATGAAAAACCTTTGTCTTCAAAAGAAATTGGCTAAGGAATAGAGTAAGTGACTTCAGAGATATGGCTGTCAGTACTTTTTATGTTTGATTGTTGAGCCATTTTGGTCTTGTCTGCTAATAAGATCTCAAAGGAAAAACCTTTTAGGATGTACCATAACACCTAGTGTCTATTCCAGCACTTACTGAGCCATTGGCAGCCTTTGTTCCTCCTATTTGTATATTTAAATAGCATGTGGAAGCCTTATGGGGAGGGAAAGAACGAAGGTTATAATTATTTCCTGTATTCAGTATTGTCTTTACCTTTCTGCTTCTTCAAAATGTTACCTTGACTGGGAGAAGGGGATTTTAAAGATCTTGACCTTTACATGCCTCAGTGCAGGCATTTCAGAGAGATTAGTTCTATAAACAAACAGACAGTATGTTCCATAGTTCTACAAACAAACATTCATACAGATTAGTTTTATAAACAAGCTAAGCAGAGATATTGAAAAATAAGTGGCCTGTACCTGTTTGTGATGACAGTGGAAATAGATTGCACTCTGTATTCTTGGGGTAGAATGTCAAAAGAAGGCAAAAGACACGAGCACTTTTCTACAGCAAAAACAAGTAGTGAACACCTGAAATTTGACTTCATTAAAGAAATTGTGCACTGGTGATCCTTTTCCATCACCTTTTCTGCTCAAATATTTCGGTAATCCTTATAGTAATTTTGAATAGTGCCCATTCTTAAATTCAGAAGAACTTGCCAAGCCTAGTGCCAGAGTGCTTCTAGAAGAGACAATGTGATACAGAAAGCAACATTAATTTTAATTCTCTATTTGCTATGAAAAAAATTAGCTCTGTGGTAATAGTAGAGATAAATGTAATAAAATTTGTGCAGGAAAATAAGTGTATACTAAAATACCGATTTACTTATGCCATATTTCATATGCAATTATGCAATGGGAATTTTGTCAGAATTATGTATTAAACAAGTTTTCTAAATTTCATTTAGGTCTTAGAACTTACAATTCCTGTAGAAAGAATTTGAGAATTTGCAGTGTAATTGGAACTGTAGTGGCAGCCAAGGTCTCAATAAACAGTCATAACTTAATTGTTCATAGCATTAATCTTGAATATGCTTCATGCAGTTAACAACGTATTGTTTGTAAAAGAGAAAAATGTTTGTCAGTTTATCTTAATGCAAGTCTTACATGATTAAAAAATTTTAACCAGTAATGTTAATCATGGCTTGTCAAGGAGACAGCACATAAAGGATAGGTAATATGAAAGATGGATGCAATCCACTGCAGTTACATAAAGTGTTTCACATATTAAAATGCATTTGCTCCATAAATAAAGTGCTGCAGACCGTGATCTGATTCTACCACTCTTAATGGTCTGGATTTCCTATTGAAAACAGTGAGATCAGACAGAGCTGGGTGCCAAGCATGAGAAAACTATTATACTCTTAAATAGGGATTTGGAAAGTGAAATATTTTTTTCAGTGGTGCCTTCTTTAGAAGTTTAAACCCTGATAGCTAGGAAATACGGTTTGGTGTTTTGTCTTTTTTTTGTCACAAGGTCTTAAGGTTTTCTGTGGTTAACTACAGACTGGCTTCCTCAGATTGTGAAATGGCATATCACAGTATTTAAGCAGTAGCTTGAGTATGCATTTTCACTGGATCTCAAGTGAAAACTTCCTATTACACTGCTGCAGAAGAAGCTAGGAAGTATAAGGCTTCAGCTGTATAGAATTTGTCTCTGTCAGAAAACTGTGTACATGATAGAAGTAACTCTTGCTACTTAAATCTATGCATAAAAACAGTTTAGAGGTGACTAGAAGTCAGAGCCAAGCTTCCATTTTAAAGCACAATGCCTTGTTGCCTTGGTCAGATACGAGGCCCTTTTTGTGGTTTAAGTAAATGTGATTCTTTCTGTGTTCTTCCCTGTACCTGCCCCCTACCACACATGCACTTTGGAAACTCATCAATTAAAGCATTTAAATGTAACTGGAAAGTTAATTTTTAAGAGCTACCAGGGTGACAAAGGAGGGGGAAGCAGAGCTCATAAAATGAGTCCTGTTGTTTAGAACACTGAAAGTTATCTTCTGCATGTTTTTCTGTGCTGGGAATTGGCATGTTGATTTTTACCTTGATAGGCACGAGGAAAATTGTATTTCCAGAAACTTGGCAAGAAATACCTATTGATTCTCATTTGAGAATATGTATCAGTGATACATATTCTCAAATGAAACTGGTATCCAAAGTTCAAGAAGTGCTCTCCTAGAAAAATTATGAAAGTTGTTAGGTTTTCATCTTTCTCTATATTTTCATCTATTCAGGGATATGTGGTTTCAAATCCTAAAAAAACCAAAGTTTACTCTCTAGTACCTTCTCCCATTGTATTTGAATGTTGATTTGAGTGCTGACGCAATTTTAACAAGAAGGAAACAAAGAAACAAGCCAAAGCAAACATTAAATTAAAAAAGAAAAAGAAGCAGATGCCATCTGCTTGTGATAGTCCCAAGTATAGTATTACCTGTTCTGTATAGTGGTGAAGACCTGTCTTCATGGGCTTAGATCAGTGTTATTGATCAAGAGCTGGTATTGGTGAATGCATTTAACAGGTAATACTTGAGGATTTAATAGAGTTGCTGCATAAAAAAAGAGGAAACTTGACTTCAGAAGTTTTGTGTTTGGGTTTTTTTGGGAGGGAGGAGTATGAGAGCACGTCTCTTCTAAAATGGATCTTTTAATTTGGCACTTGCACTCTAGAATGATGGTTCGGTTTTTGGCTCTGTTGGGCATCTTTCTCTTTGTGCTTAAAAGTTTTCAGGGCTATCTGAGTAATATTTAATAGGAGTTCTTTATAGATACTTGTCTGGTTTGACGTTTGGTTGTCTTTTTAAAGAGAGAGATGTTTTGTAGTAATTCTGGAAAAGGGATTTTATCTGCATAGTCTTCAAAAATGTGGGGCTCGTTTGCAGAGAGAGTTTGAAACAACCAAACATCTTACAGACCTTCAGGCTAGACCTGTCTGTGTGTAGGAGGAGGAGAGCTGTATAGACCATCTAAATTTATCTTTTTTGGCTCTTGTAATGGGTATAAAAATGATCAAGTTTGTCAGTCAGGGCAATTATTGGAACAAAGAAATGTAATTTAGTTTGCTGTGAAAACTCAAATACAGAGAAGAAGGAGACAAGCAGGGAACATGGTTACATTCACAAAAATATTTTTGGAGTATTGTTTTAGCCTTTTGGTCTTCAAAAAGCCAACAAGATGCTTGGATTCCTAAAAAAAAATAAAAACAAACCCAATAAATAGTGCCCACTTTCCAGTCATAGCTTCTTTCTTTTGAGGATATGAATTAAGTTTGCAAGTACAAAAGTCTAGTATAGTTATCTCAATACAGTTTATGAGTGAAATATGTGTAAGGTGACTTTCTTTTCCTTCCTGTTTTCATTAAACAAGCTGACAGAGGAAAATTATTGGACTGGTGAAACCATTCGTCTGACATCCAGTGAATATACGTGAAGAGGCAGAGATGTATGATTGTTTTGCTATAATTTGCTTTATAGACACCAGCTCGTCAAATTATGCCCTGTAATCAGTGCTTCTCAAGGAACAGAGCTACCTTTTGGATGGGATTGTGTAATACAAAGTTGTCTGCCCTGCATGCTTGCAGTGAGGTGTTGTCTGGGGGAATCTGTCCTCCTCCTAATAAAAAGAAAGTAGAAAAAGAAACCATATTTCTAGGAGTGACATTTTGTTCTGCCAATCTGTGTGACAGTTCTGCTGGCTACAAGGTAGAAGTAAACTTTTAAACTTTTTTTTTTTAGGCAATCATGATTAAAACTTCTGCAGGTTGTGCTGAAATGTGAATAGTAAAACCTGCCAGGAGTTTCAGTGGAAAATGCTCAGATTTACAAAAAAAAACCAAAAAAACCACCAAAAACAAAAAACCCACCAAGATGCATATTTAAGTTTTATTATAGGTATTCTTGAGACATGGAAACAGCCTTGAAAATTCTCATGAAATGGTTTACGTTTTTGTATTTTTAAAAGACAGCTGAAGTAATTTCAGGTTACCCTCACCGTTACTTCTATTTTCCTTGCTAAATAATTGGATAGCTCGTGTGTGTTTTAGAAACTACCGTTAAGGTATATGAGGTTACTGGTACTTTTACTTGCTTCATGAATTTTTATTCCATGCCAGTTTACAAAAGGTGAGACTGATCTGAAACACAGTCAGTGCTGGTGTGTAAAGTGGGGAAGGAGTAGTCTCCAGAGGGCAGATTGCAGACTTTTAGAAAGGATGCTGATTCTGTTGTCCTCCCAGATCTCCTTTCTGAGCAACTCTGGTTATTGAATACCTCAAGGATTTTTTTATTGAGAGACTAATCTATTTCTAATATTGTCACACAAAAAAGAAAAGAAGCCTCTAAATAAATAATGTTAGTTTATTTGGACTTTTTCTATATTTTTTCCCCAGCTTTCACTAAAATGGTTATATTGGAAAGAAATTCAAACTTCATATGCTTCACAAAAAGAGTTAAAGCTGTGAGTAGTTAAAGTTCTGGAGGGCTGACATTTTAATTAGCTGCTGTTAATATGCTAAGCAAGTTACTAACATACTCCCACTTTAGCATGATATTGAAATTACATTTTCCCCCCAGTTTATACAATGAACAGCTTTTTAAATCTGTAATGAACTGTGATAAAGATCATGTTTTCATCTTTCTTTTTTTCTTTTTTGGGGACTTCAGAAGTCATGCATAGTAGTTTTGAGACCCTGAGCATTTCTTGGTAATAAGTTAGTTTTTCCCCAATTTGAGTCTGTTTT
>WAAE01030326.1:0-36623 GCA_013400495.1 Nicator chloris | reverse complement strand
CCATCCATCCATCCATCCACTTTCTCCTTCTCCTTTACTTTTCCTCTTTGTGGGGCAGATCAGAGAGCAGAAGGTGAAGGACAGTTTCATCACCAGTGAAGTTGTTTAGTGCCCGTAGATAGAGATACTACATGTAACTGAAAAATCTGAAAGTCAAGCCAAGATTTGAGCAAAGTGCAGGAATCCAAACAGTTCTGCAAATGTGTGAGATTCTTCCACATGTGGCTGGCTGAAAGCTGAAATAGATTCAGTTTATACTGTCACTTCAAATGTTTCTCCCAACCTCTTTTCATGGAAACCAGTTTCCTACGTTGTCTTTGAATGATGACTCTCATGGAGCTTTTCAGTAGGCTTTGTTACGTATAAAAAAAGGCTTTTGAGTGTAGTAACATTAAGATGACCCTGAATTACTTTTCACATACATGGTCTAATGCAGTGAATTATTTTGAATTGTGGCAGATACTCAGGGAAATGCCTAACCAGTAACTGGTAATCAATTACATTCGAGTGGTGTAAAGATTGTAAGTGTCCCCCGCATTACAAGAACTTAACACAGGCACTGTGGGAATATTTAGTTCTACTTTATCCTCTTGTGATGCAGAGAAGGATGTATTAGCATGGAAACCAAACTTGCTATGTAGACCACTAAGCAGGATTAGCCCAATTTACAGAAATGTGATGTGGCTGTAGAAAATGCTAGTACTAATATGTTTTACTGATATTCTAAAATAAAAGTAATTAGCAATGAATAGCATCTGGGATTATTGTCACTCAGAGTTTGTGACTGGTGTCCACACAGTGTCTGCAAAATAGGTTTGTTATCTGTAACTCTGTGGCTAGACAGCTGAGAGTAATAAATGTACTTACTCATTAGAGCCACTTAAGGTAAAGCATTTTGGTCAGTTTTCTGTGCCTGCGTGGAGCCAACATACATATCTAATTAAATGAACGAAACCAGATCACCTCGGAACTTATGTAATCATGCAGTGAACTGCTGTTATTTTCTGTTTACTGTAATTCCATCAGTGCTTTCTTTAAGCTGTCTTTTGACACCACTAAGACTTTGAACATTGAAATAACGCAGTGGATGGAGACCTAAAGTGCCAGATACTGGAAAGCAGGCCCAGATCCCACTGCTGTCAATTCGATCAGGCTCAGCATGGCTTTGTCTCCCATTCTTGCTTGCTATAAAATACGTAAAGGGAGGTAACTCCTGCATTACAGGAGACCTGTTAAACATCCCCCTTGCAAAGAACCTCTTCAAAACCAAGTTCATCATTTGATAGCAGAATGTGGAGCCTCAGTTAAAAGTGAAAATGTTATTACAGCTAAGTCCTAATGATTTGGCTGCCTGACTCACCATTGCCCAATGAGATATGTTTCCTAAACAAACAGAAAGCCATTTTCAGTTTATTTAAGGAAAAATTTTAACCAGTGCGTGGGGATTTTGCTTCCTTAAGGAAAAAAACAGAAAAAAGAATTGGAGGCTGAATGGCAGTAGCTCATTGTATCATGGTTTAGTAACTCATTGCCTCACTATACATGCTCAATTCTGATGAGATACAAAGGATAGCATTTCATTCTCTGAGCTAAACGGCTAAAAGGCATTTATATTATATACATTTAAAAATGTTTACATTTCGTGCTCTCTGTATGTCTGAATCTTTCCATTTGGTGTGATACTGAATGAGCAGTGATCACGCTATCTTTGTGGAATAGCTGTTGAGGAGGAGAAGAAAAATAATTACACCATTGGCCTAATGCATTAGAACTGAAATCTGCAGAAATGTAGTAATACACTTACTGCTTGGGAGAATGAAACTCAAACCCTGCAAGGCTGAATTTTATATTTCCTGTAAGACATTTCCTGGGTGTAAAAACTGAGAATATGTCACAAGGGAACTTCCACCCACGTCTACACCATGTGGTGTAAACTGGATGATGGCAAAGGATTTGATGTCTGTGGCTTTGGGGAATGATCTTCTGGATGCTGTACACTATTTGCTACTCAGGAAAAGAAGCTGTGCAATGGTGACATTTTTGTCAAGAGATTCTTTCTTTGGCCTTCAAACCAGTTGTACAGGAGCAGCAAATCTCCCCCTGATGTCAGGGGCAGGTGTGGTGCACTCCTGGGAAGGGCAGGCCTGCCTTGCTGTGAGAACATGGGCTTTAATAACATCAGCCCTGGAAGCCTTCTTCCCTTCCTGCAGAGCATTTTGCTCAGACATCATGAGAACAGTTAAGTAGACCTACCTTATTTTTTGTGTGTGTAATTAGTGATGTCATGGCCTTGGGTGTGGTAGTTTTCTTTGCCACATGCCATTTTTCTACTGTAGTTTTTCCATCCTTGTTTGACTAAATTGAGCTCTGTGCATAAGAGGAACAGAAGATTTCCTTGGAGAATGTCTGCAGTGAGTAATCCTTGAGAAAACTGCCTTTTGTTTGAGACATGAGCCACTATGGCTCTGTGAAAAGGCATCCTGGTGGATACTGGATACTCGTGTAGAAATGATCTTTATAAGAATTGGTCACACTCCCGACACAGCAAACTGAATTTGTTATTTGAAATTTAATTTTTGCTTGCTTGAATTTAGAAAGTAATCCTCTTTAACTGTAAAATATGGATATGATTAAAGCATCTAAGTCAAAAGACTGAGGGTCGTTTTTTTTCTTTCGCACCTGGTATAGACTCTCAGGAAAGTCTGCTTTCAAAAGGTTCAGAGCTATGGGAACTGATTATTGGATCTTCTATCCATTTAATTATTTAATGATATAGTGAAGGAAGGAACAGTCCTATCAGCACTAAGATTATCTTGAGCACGTGTGCCTCAGTCTCTGCAAATCAATATATTTGTTATTCATATGGGGTATATATTCAGCTATGAGAAATATTTAAAAATATTCATCAACGAATGTTAAATATGTGAGGGTATATGTATGATATCTTACACAGTACAAATGAAAATGGTGGCAATGATTAATAAAAGAGGCTTATGAATCAGTTGCTCTCTATTTCTCTCCTCTGTTCTTTCCACTCCTTGCTGTTTGAATAAATATACAGTGGAACTAAAATGACCTTATTCTTTATTCACAGGTTACTCTAGGTGGAACCTTTATTGGAATTGGGCGGAAAACTCCAGATTGCCAAGGCAACACCAAGTACTTCCGCTGCAAATTCTGCAATTTCACCTACATGGGCAACTCCTCCACTGAACTAGAGCAACACTTCTTACAGACTCACCCAAACAAAATGAAAGCAGCCCTTCCCTCCTCTGATACTGGTAAAACTTCAGAGAAAAACTCCAATAAATCCAGTCCTACTCTTCGACCATGTGATTCTGGAGACTTGGGGAAGTGGCAAGACAGAATCACTGTAAAAGCAGGAGATGATACGCCAGTTGGATATTCGGTGCCCATCAAGCCAATAGATTCCTCTAGACAAAATGGTACCGATACAACCAGTTACTACTGGTGTAAATTTTGCAGTTTCAGCTGTGAATCGTCCAGCTCTTTGAAACTATTAGAACATTACAGCAAACAGCATGGGGGAAGCCAGGCAGGGAGCCTTCACTCAGATCTGAATGATAAGCTTTCTAGGGGATCTGTCATTAACCAGAATGATCTAGCCAAAAATGCAGATGGGGAGTTAGTGACAAAGACAGAAAAGGGTGCAAGTGTGGCAAAAAAGAAAGACTTGAGTAGCAAAGGAGCAGAGGACAGCATGGTGACAAGCTACAACTGTCAGTTTTGTGATTTTAGGTACTCAAAGAGCCATGGCCCAGATGTAATAGTGGTGGGCCCACTTCTCCGTCACTATCAGCAGCTACACAACATTCATAAATGTACCATTAAGCACTGTCAGTTCTGTCCCCGAGGCCTCTGCAGCCCAGAAAAGCACCTTGGAGAAATTACTTATCCATTTGCTTGCAGAAAAAGTAATTGTTCCCACTGTGCTCTCTTGCTTTTGCACCTGTCTCCAGGCGTGACAGGAAGCTCTAGAGTCAAACACCAGTGCCATCAGTGCTCATTCTCCACTCCCGACGTGGACGTTCTCCTGCTCCACTATGAGAATGCACACGAGGGCCAAGCATCTGATGTCAAACCAGAAACAAATGCCCTGCCAGGGGCAGAGGGGCCGCTGACACTCAAGGAGAACAAAGAACACTCATGTACCAAATGTGACTTTACCACCCAGGTGGAAGAAGAGATTTCCCGACACTACAGGTACAGTGAAGTTTCAAATGATTAATGATTGGAACCCAAACAAACAGTCCCCTCCCCATAGTTCCTTATTAAATGTCACCATTCCTCAAACATTTGCGGAAACTGGAAATCAAAATAGGAACGTGTATAGATATAAATCTTTACAGCCAGAGTCCAATCCAACATCCACTTTGTTTTGGAAAACCACCAGCTAAGTTGGTGGATTTAATTATACATTTAAACCTGTGCAAAGGAGAGGGAAATTTGGATTTCTGCGCAGATGCTGAAGTTTCAGCATATTTGAGGTTTGGTCAGCTATTTTCCACCCAGAATCTTTTAGGTACTACAGGTACTATTTTAGTTTAGGCTTTTTGTGAGAAAGTTGGCATCTTCATTCAGTCAGGGAACACAAATGGCTTTACTTTCCAAGACAGACTGTGAATCCTTTATGCTCTGTAACAGTGCTTCAATGTACTACCTTTTTGTAGTATTTTCCATTCCCAAGTCCAGCAGTGTAATAATTAGTTTAAGAGCATTCCACTGCTCTTTTGGTGTTTTTTTCCCACTGGGAGCAGACACTCTTTTGTCTGTTGATGTCATTCCCCAAGATCCTTTTGCAGATGCTTATTTTTGTGTTGCTGGTTTACAGTGTCATTCTATTTATTTTAAATGCTAGTGTTCCTATTTGGAGGTGGACGCAGCCAGTCTCCTGACTCAGTCTGACACAATGTCATAGTAGCAGCCAACTCCCTGCTAAACTTCTTGGGTCAGTTCCTGGGCTGTTGTAAACTGGCAGTTCAGTTTGCATCAGAGGAGGAGCTGGGTCGTAGAGTTTGTAAAGAGCAACAGTTATGTGCCACTGCGAAAGTGATGTTAAATATTAGAAAATCATGCTGGATATGTTAATAGTTAAGGATAATGCGTCAACAGTGGAAAACTTCAGTATCTATCTCATCTAAAAGATCTTTGTGTGGAAGCCAGCTAGAATGAAGACAAAAGAAGATGCATTTTCAAAGCTAAAGCTTTGTTAAAAGCTCAAGAAACTGTGCCACGTTTAATAGATTCCAAGACATCCAAAATTAACAAAAGCAGACTGGGGCATGATAATTTAATAGAGATTAAAGCTGGGGGCATCCAAATGTTGCCCAACAGAGGGCTGCATTGGCAATATATCAGGAGTCTATTTAGAAAAAAAAAAAAAAGAGCAGATTGCTCATCTTTAATTTGGACCTAGGGCCCACAGAGGATTCAGGTCCCAGCATGCAGTTCCCCAGTTTTGATCCAAGTGGGCCTGAGGGATGTTGTGTGGATTAATTAGTTAATGTTTGTAAACTGCTTTGAAGATGAAAAGTGGTATCTAAGTTCCAAGCATTATTACAACAGCTTTGAGCCATGCTGAAGAACTCCATAGGCAGCACTTTGTCTGCTGCTGGGGCATGGCATGATCTTTTTTTAGTGGTTAAATAACTGGAAGATTGAAATGGCTCCTTTACTGAAAGAATCCAACCTTTTATTTTGCTGCAGCTGGTAATTTAAGTTTTAACAAGCATGCCGAGCTAGGATCCTTTTTCCCAAGAAAGGAGAAGCCATGACTTTCAAAATTAAGTGCTAAGTCTGAGATGGGGTAGTTGTAGTTGCTCCTTCAGAGGGCTCAGCACCCTGCAGTTCTGGCAGTAGTCACAGGGAAGTGCACTTTGGAAAATCAAGAGATACACTTTAAGCATTTTAGTCTCAAATTGTTTGTCTAAGATTAGGCTATTTTGTTTAAAACACTTGAACAACATGCTCTGTTAACCCCAGTCTATGACATTATTGAGTATTCTGAGGACGTTGTGTAAAGCAATGTACAATGCCCTCAAAACTGCTAACTTCTTTCCCTTTCTCCTGTAATTCCCCTTGACAATTTGAATTTTTCTACTTGTACTGCTGCTGTCTTTCCTCACTGTGCATCTTTTTTGAAATCATGTAAGTTATTTCAGTTTGTGATAGGTGCTCTGTAATGGTGAACACCAGCAGGTTTTATTGTTTTTCTATGTATAACATAGTTTTCACTCTATCAAACTAAAACTTTTGAGATAAGTTTTATTTTTATTATTATCAGGTCTCTTTTTTTAGTAGAAGTCTGTCATGTATCAGATATGTTTTCTTTCCCTTTTTCTATTTCAGGAGCTAAAGATAGAGCATAGCTCAGATTTTAAAAAGTAGAAGATCTATATAATAGTAGTGTTAGTTGATAGACAGAAACATGCTAATGTAGTCAGCTCACATCCAACTGAGCTTCTCTGTTTCTTAATCAGAATTTGTCTCAACGCTTTTATGCCGCACATTATGTACGTCTGATGTATTTAAAATGCTGTACATGCACGTCTCTAAAACATCTTCATTTATATAGTAAGGAGCTGAATGGATTCTAATAGTAAACACAATACTAAACATTAATGTGGTGGAAGAAAATGTTCTGCTGTTCACATATTTCGATTTAGCCTTGATAATCTGGAGTATCAGTGTTGGCTTTAGATGCTACTTACATATTTTGATTCATGTATTTTTTGTCTGCATTATTTTAATTTTTGAATCATATGTCTGAACAACGTGCTTAATTTATTTTATTATTTATTTTGCTTCCTTCTGACTCTACATCTACAATTTCACTATGTATTGCTAGCTAAAAAATCTTGTATATCCCAATGTTATTCCTTTGCAGCCATGTATTTGCAACAGTATTAGAATTTGCAAAAGCAGTTCTTCCCAAGTTTTCTTTCTACAGAAATGTATACTTACACTTAGCACTCATTCAGTATTTCTTGACATGATTATTTGAGAGCTGTTCAGTTAAATTTGAAGTCAATGAATCACACTGCACTTGAGTTTACTTGTATTTAAACATCACTAAAATGTGCTTACTCAAATAAATCCCTACAAGATTTATTGGCCTCCATTTTCCACTAATTCTGCTACCACTCATTTTCCATTATACCTCTGAGGAATCAGATACTATTCATGTTCATTGCAAAGCTTAGTTTTTTTCTCAAAACTGTCTGGTATTCTGATGAGCCAGAAGATGCCAACAGTTTTAATTTAGATAAAAATCAGACAGTATTTGGGAAAATTTTGCATGTTGTTTCACTTAGTGTAGAGATTATTTTCCTGCTTGTTCCTTAATAATTAATTTTGATTATTTTTTTTAAAATCAAAGCAGCTTCTTGCAGAAGTGCCTCTTTTTTCTTAAAATTTTGCTAAAATGTGGGAAAACAGTGCATTTTTTCAATTTTGCAAAAGATAGAATTTTTCATGTAAAACCTTATTTGACAGAAAGCATTTGATCAGTGCTAGTTATAATTAGAAGTGCTGTGCTGAAAAATCCGCTAAATATTTTAAAAACAAGGTAGCATAGTGATTCATTAAACTACAAAATACAATATGAAAATGTAAAGACCCAAATGAAATAAAGGCTTTGGTAATGGTGTAGAATCATTTTTCTCATAAATTATTTTGAAAGTGTGAATGATAGCAGTTATGTAAGGTTCTCTTTAGAAATTAATTTCGAGGTAATGAAATAATTCCTTACCCCTCAAAGATAAAGGAGGTAGGGGAGCAAAAGGCAAAGGGGTGCTTGGGGCTTGTGTCTTCCCAGCACCCAGGCTGCAGCTCAGGGGTGGGGGTGTTGGGGACAGGGGTGTTGGGACTGACCCTCAGACTCTCAGGCCGAAAAAGCCAGGGCAGGGTCTCAGAGGTGCAGATTAGGGAAATGTGGTGCCTTTGGGACACTTTCCCCAGAGAAGAAACTCAGGGAAAAAATGTAAATTGAGGCCCACCAGCTCCCAGTTCTACAGCAGAGCAGAAACCTTCACTCGGTGAACAATAGCAGCAGCTATGAGGGCCTTTTCCATCCTCCTGACACCTTAATTCACTGCTCTGAACTTGTTTGCTCTTGCCAATGGCTTTTGCTCTCCTTTGATCTCGGTTTTGCTCTCCACTCTGCCCTGTCTCCTCTCTGTTCTAACACTACACTGAATTTTCTTCCTTGCTTTGCTTGCTGTCTTTTCTTCTGAATATTTCCCCTCCCCACAAGCTTGAGTGCAGCACCCATCCCGAAAGTTAACTTTCTTATAAACCTGTTTGTTCATGAGAAATGATAGTAATTATTGTATTTATAATTAAAATAAAACATGAAAAAATGGAAGTGATACGACAGCCATACCTTCTTCCAGAATATTTTCTATGCCCTAGAGCTTAGGACTGTCTTCAGGTAATTAAAACAAAAATTACTTGTTTTGTAGAGGATGGTGTTTTGTAATACTTCAGACTAGTTAGAAGTATGTCAACAAGACTTAATTAACAACTGGCTAGTGTCGGGAGTCTTGCAGCCTGTTAGGAAGTTCAAATAAAGAACATTAAATCCATAAAAACCCCCAACTGTGTAATCTCTCCAACTTCAGGATTTTGAGGGGGAAAATCCTTTTATCTTACAGCACCCAATTCAAGTGCTTTTCAGTACAAATAATGAAAAGATTTTTTAAAATTCTCAGAATGTAAATGTGCAGCAAAGGTTTTGCCTGAATTTCTTGATATTTAATCTTGGGATTGGGCCATAAATGTTTTAATGTCCACAAATAATCAGGTCTTTGCTTTATTTTGTAGTGAAAATAATAACGCTGAGTGACCTCAGTGGATGGGATGACAGTGCCAGCCCAATGCCATATTGCAGAGAATGCCAGTTTATGGCTTGAACCTGCTGTTAGTGTGCTTGAGGGCTGTATCAACCATAACAAAGAAGGAAAAGTGCTGTTTTCTTCATTTACATCACTTTCTTCCATACCAAGATTTTCCTCTTCTTAGAGTAGCTCTGTACCAACACACAGTATTTCACCAGACGACTTCAGAGGTTCGGATGGTATAGCTGTAGTTTAGCTGTACAGTGTAACTTTGAGGTAATGCACAGGAATGCTTCTTGTGTACTTTGCAAACTGGAATTATTAAAATTTTGTTGCTTAGCCTTGAAGAGCTTTGTACACAACTGTAGATAGAACTAGGGCTTTTGGGAACATAGAGTAGGCTTAATTTCTAGTAAAAGAGAAATCAAACACTGCCAATTTGTTTCCCTGCTTGCTGTCAGGGTGGAGTGAAAACTGTGAAGAAAACATTTTCTTTTTATGCCTTGTTCTGGGCAAGAATAAGTTTCCAACTTTCAAAAGTTTTCTAATAGCTGATGATAGTTACTATTTTATTATTTGGGAACGTGACTTACATTGGACAGTTCCAAATTTTCGCTTACATTTTGGAGCTTGAGGATAGAATAATACACAGGACAAAGCCATGTGAAGTATGAAGATTTATAATGTTGATGGCAGATTTTTAATGTGTACTGGAAAAGTGTACATTCAGAAACAAAAATCCTGTTGGGTTACTAGCTACTGAAGTACGTTTTTATTTTTTCCGTATCACAGTGCTTATCACAGTCTCACAGAAGAATGAAGGAATACTTATATGACTGTCTTTGAACGAATTAGAAATAATTTAAATTAAAAAACCTTTAATGTAATTAGGGTGATTTTAAGTGGGCCTCAGCCATGTAGCTACAACTGCATCTAATATTCAGCATTTATTTGTGTCCTCAGAAGTGTGGTGTATATGGCTCCTGATCAAAAACATTTAGCCAGTGTGGAATGGAAAAATAAAAAAAGACAAGTTAGGCAGAAAAAGATCAGCTGTTTGGAGGTGTGATATCTGTAGATGAGAGCCAAGTTAGGAAGGGGGTTAGCTATTGAAATAGCCAAGTTAAACAAGAGACACTTAGGACTAAGTAGTGTCCCAAAGGATTGATAAACTTTCACATGGGGAGTGTATGTGGTTGAGCCATTAGCCCCAAATGGTGTCTTGTTTAACTTGGCTTTTAAGATAACTAGCCCCTGTCGAACTTGGACTTCTCTGATGGTATCCCACCTTTACAGGGCTGACCCTCTTTATAACTTGGCTTTTTGTATTTATAAAACGGTTTTGATCAGATAGCACTCTTTTTTTTTCTTTTTTGTTCAGAAGAGAATTAAGCTTGGTTTAGAAAAGAATGAAATTGCAAGAGAGAATATATTAGTGTCGCATTGAGAGACAAGCTGATTTTAATAAAACACAATTGTAGAATGAAGGAAAAGGAACATGGCCAGAACAGGATTTTAACCCACAGCTTGCTCTCCCACAAGTAGGTTTTGTTGCCATAAGGCTGTGTGGAGAATAACTGAATCTATTTTTTGTATAATGGAACAAGACCATCTAGTCCCTTAAAATGAATATAAGTACGGAAAATGACAAAAAGAAAGCTGATATTGCACAAGAGCTGAAAAGCATGAATTTGAATGTGTACTCATGTCTGTGTGCTGACACAACTGCAAGAAAATCAGACAATGTAAATAACATATGGTTTGTTTTTCCAACAAAAGGAGAGAAGGAAGGCAAGGGGGTTTAATAAGTTTGGCAAGTTGTCCCTTCTAAACTATCATAGTCTAAAAGGGACATTTTGTGTATCATTCCAATTCTACAGACGCACCAAGAGCCAAATCCTGCTCTTACTGAAGTCAACGGGAGTTTTGCCATTGACTTCACTGAGACAAAGATTTGGCCTTAGAAGAATTAATTCAAACTATTGGAGTAAGGGCAGTTACAGATTTCTCATACAAGTTTTGTCCTGTGTGGATAGTGAAAGGCTCATTTTTTTAGCTTGGCTAAAGACACTGCTGTGACTCTGAATGCCTGGGGTGTGGATGTGTGAGCATGTCTGTAGGGAGAAGCTCTCGTGGAGCTCTGTACGTTTTGCAGGGCAGGGATGATATTTTGCTCTGCATCGGTAGGATGCTGGGCGCAGCGGGGCCCGGAGCCTGATGAAGGGCTCTGACTGCTCCTGTGCTATGAACAATTATTCATAATGGTGTTAGAGAACTCATAAACAGTGTTCTGTTCCTATGGTAGATACAGTAAGTGGGTAACATGTTGTTCTCATGTAGCAACATATGCTTTACATAATTTAGTAATGCAGTACTTTTTATAGGCTTTTAGAGTAAAAACAGGAAGGCGTGTTATTCCACTCTGTTCCACAGCTCCTACCCAAGAATTTCTATATTTGACAGGAAACGCAGTTTGTAGTGACACAGCCAACTATTGTGCTTTATCTTTAGAGCAGCATCTTTTAAAGTTGTGTTAAAATGTCCATAGAGAACCAAGTAATGCTGTCTTTTGTGTACAATCTTCTGTCCTTTGGTGTATTCTTATCCATAAGTTAACCAGAGCTCCATTCAAAGTCGTCTTTGTCAAGCAAAAGTATATGGAATTGGTGGAAAGTAAAGGACTTTTTAAAACATTTTAACTTTCTAACATAGATCTTTATTAGATGAAGTGTTTTTTTAGTAACAAGAGAACTGTCCTAACTATTTGATTTTGGTTGAAAAATATGTTTTTTCAGTGTTTCTGCTGCAGCAAAAAGTGAAAAGTATATTGCAGCAAACTGAAGAGGAAAAACACAAAATCCCAGTGAAAATGTTATGAAGTTTAGAATAATGCCCTGGAATGTGAAGGAATGATAGGAGGCCAGTGCAAGGCATGGGGGGAAAAATCAGCAGTATTTTTACCCTGTTGTGTAAGATGCCAAAGTAAACCTATTTGCTTTATTTAGAGAGGGTCATACTTTAAGTTTGATTTATTTTCTTAATCTTGGTAGGTAAAACCACTGTGAGAGGGAAGGCCACAGGGTGACTCTCATGTTGATGTGCCTCTTGTTTTCTTCCAGGCGAGTACACAACTGCTACAAATGCCGTCAGTGCAGCTTCACAGCTGTTGACACTCAGTCACTACTAGAGCACTTCAACACTGTGCACTGTCAGGAGATGGACATCACTACAGCCAATGGCGAGGACAGTCATGGCGTTTCGTCTATCAAGGAAGAGCCAAAAATTGACCTTAAGGTCTACAGTCTGATTAATCCAGACCCCAAAATAGGGGAGCCCATATCTGACAGCATAGTGAAGAGGGAAAAGATAGAAGACAAGGAAGTGCTCAAGGAGAAAGGCTGGACTGACAGTGCCAGTGATGATCTTCGCAATGTGACCTGGAGAGGAACAGACATTTTGAGGGGGAGCCCGTCATACACACAGACCAGTCTAGGCTTACTGACCCCCGTGTCTATTGGCCAAGAGCAGCCAAAGCCTTTAAGGGATAGTCCAAATGTAGAAGCTGCCCATCTCGCAAGGCCCATTTATGGCTTGGCAGTGGAGAGCAAGGGTTTCCTGCAGGGTGTCCCAGCCGGAGCAGCAGAGAAAGCCGGGCAGCTCACCCAGCCCTACTCTGGATCCGGGGACGGCAAGACAAAAGACGAATCCCAGTCCTTATTACGGGTAGGAAACTTTTTTTTCCCCCTCTTGCTTGTTATGATTGCATGTATGTTATGTTTGATTGGCTGTGCAAATGATTTCTTCAGGTCTGGAGTTACATGGTTGGGGTTATTTTAGGACGTGGAAACAAACAAACAAACAAACAGTCAAGGAAAGACTGAAATTTTGTAGAGCCAAACTGGCAGGTAAATTTTCCAAAGTGTTCACATAAAGCAAGCTATATATTGATGGAGAATTAGTAAGCTTCTGCTTTTGCTATTTAGCTTTGATTGAATTTTGTTTAATCATTCCTGCTAATTGTGCAGGTTGGTGATGCATTTGAAGAAGGGAGGTTTAGAACCCCAGAAGGCTGCACATCTGTTACACTAAAACAACTAATCACCTCTTAAATTTTGTGGTGGTGTGACAGTTCGCACTTAAGCAGGATTTCATATTACTACATATCTAAGAATATGAATTGTGAGTTAAACATTAATAAAAATAACCTTTTTTTTGTGAAGCAACATAATTATATATCAATTTTGACACTTGTCTGGTTGCCTTGGAACCAAAGAAAAAAGGAAAAACAGAAAAGGAAGGATCTCATGTGATAAGAAAAGGCAAATATTTGTCACACCAAATAATTCCTACTTTTTTTTTAAAACAAAAGAATCTATATACAAGGAAATTTCCCTTCCATCAAGATGTGTTTTTACCACTGTAGAGAAAACTGAGGTTAGAAAAGATCTCACATTCTGAGTAGCTGAACAGGAAGACAAATAAATGCTTTTCTCCTGAAGTCATCACGTTTTCAGGAGCTGCTCCCTACCTGAATTTATAGAAACTTGCCATAGGAGCAGTGAGTCTGCAGACAAAGCTCCCTAGAATGGAAGTAGCGATCTGATGGTTTCCTTTTTTGTCTTTTATAACAGCATTTATAACCATAGCATCAATTAGTGTAACATGTCACATGTATCATGTAAAAAGGAAGATAAACGTTTTATTTCATGATCTGCTAAGATTATACACAGGTATATCTGTCTCTGTACATACAGAAGTCTTAAAAGCTGTTTTAGACGAAGTCAGCGGTCTTAAAAATATTGCAGTTATTCTAATTATAAAATAGAGTGTCTGTAATTTAAACCCTGCATGCAATTTAGGGGGACCACAAACTTTTGTACCTTAGTTATTCTCAGATTTTAAGTGTATGAGAAGCAGTTACAGTATGATAGGTTCCTTGTTGCTAACCTGGATGTGTGCTTGCTGTGGATGGTAGGATTATATTTCTCTCCTCCTTTAGGAAATATGTATTAAAATACATACATAAACCCATGCAGAAGTGGAATTCCTGCTGTAAATAGGTTACTTACATCCCACTTCAGTTCTTGTACTGGTTCTTAGCCATGTGCAGACAGATTCGCCAGAGGAGCCATTTAATCTGTGGTTTATCAGAATACAAATTATTTTCATTTATTTTCAATTTTTCAAATATTTTGATTTATTTTTTGACTGCCAGAGAATGAACAAAAACAAACAAAAATCTGCAAAGGGATATGGTAGTATGCAGAATCAACTCTATAAAGGTCTTAATTTGGTTGGTAGCTAGACCTAAAATCTTAGGCCATTATATTACCTGTTTTAGCCACTGCTGAATATATAGAATGGGAAACTGTATGCTGGCTGCTCTTTATGCCCTTTTAAAAAATAACTTCAGATGTTTTTTTAAAGTGTTTATACAAAACAACTTTTTTATATATTTTTTTTCAAATTAGTATTTTATCAATTTGGAAATACTTTGATCACTTCTGAGTATGAAAAACCTGTATCTTCCATACTTTTCTGAAAAAAAAGGTCTTTCTTTTTTATATTAACAGTGCATATAAATTAGTTCCTTGCATTTTAAGGTGTGTACAACCCTACTTTTTTAATAATGATTTATTAGCAGATTATGTTTGTAGTGACTGATAAAACCATATCAACATCCTTCAAACAAGAATTACTTTTGTGCACACCTTTAGCTGCCACGCTCTTTGAGCTCTATTGTGCCAAAAACTTGTTTGTCTATGGCTTTTCCTTAATGATAATATTTGAATTTTCACTTCTCTTTGAAAATTGGTCAAGTTGCTTTTGTCAGCTTGAAATATTTTTTAAAAAAGTGGGAGAAAGAAGATTAACTTTTTTTCATCTGCTGAACAGAGTCCCTAATCTTATATATTTCATTATGATTGATGGATAGAGAAAAAATGAGAATTGAAACTTCTTGAAGGTAAGGGGTGATCTGAAGGATAGGAGATGTGGGAGTGTGATTCCTTGAGTGATATTAGTTCCCTCTTCTTTTCAATCTGTGAAAAAGATCATAGAAACCCAACTCCTTTAATTTGCTCTTGATTTAGTTTTCTGCAGACAGAGTTATGGGATGCAGTACTGCAGCCATAAATAAGAAGACAAAGCAATGGTCAGCTTGACCATTGGGAGCTTAGTGTCAAGGATTATCTGACATACAGATATGTATGCCTGGAAGCTTGATTGACCCAGACAGAAATAAAAACTCTTCAGAAAAGAACTTAGCATCCATTCTTGAAAAAGCTAATTTTTGTAATCCTCGGAAATAAAAAAAAAATATGCCGTGTTGTTAAGCAAATCTCTCATTATTATGTACTTTTGGCTACATTTATTTTTCTAATATGACATAGCTAGTAGGAGTAGCTAATGCTGTCTAAAAGTTGGTCCTCTCAGAAAGCAAAGCGTTAACTCAATACATCCTTCTAGTATCATATAATGACTGCTTATGCAAAACACTGTATCCAAGGACGACTGGTGACTAGGAAACAAAACCTATAATAAAATCACTGTGGACACCTTCAGTTTTTTTCCCCCTGAAGATTGACACAGAGGAAGCCAAAAATTTGGGATTACTCAGTGAATAAACACTGAGAAATGGAGTGAAAAAGAAAATTCCTAACACATCCCTTTGGTTGTACTGGCTGTTCAGTGTTTATAAAGTGGTTCTGCTTATTACGAATGATTTGTAATGATTTGACAGTAGCAGCAATACCATGTGCTTTTAATTTTTTATTTTCTTGATGATGGGGGGAAGGCAAAGCGGAGATCAGGTTTTTTCACATTTTTTCAAATAGACAGAGGTTGATACTACAAGTTTAGAAGTGATTAGCATTTTGGTAAAATATCAGAGATAATACAAATCAACTGGAGAAGGGGTGAAAATAGACCATAATCCACAGAAATTATTAATGCTTACAGGCTAATTAATTTTTGGAAATTGCTTGGAGTAATTTTCAGAGTTGGATGTTGTCTAAGCCATTTATATGCTATTTCTTGCATTCCTTCTGTACATGATGGCCATGGTCCTTCCCCAGACCGTGCTACAGTAGATTGTTTGTGGGAGTCATTTGGGTAAGATTTCTTTCACTTTTAGAATCAAAAAGACTGAATTGCTTGTGACCTTTTGGGAGCTGGAGACGATGCAAACACACATGTGCAGTAGATGCACCTTTATCCCTGAGAATGCTTCCAAGCTGTGTGTGTGTAACAGAATCTTTCTCAAGGGCTTGGTACTCTTCTCCGAGTAGCTTTAATTTATTTTTCTTATTAAAATATTTCCAGCAGCTGTACTTACAGCAAATCAGTATGTTTTGCAAATGGGAATTACCAAAAATGTACCTCAGCGTGGTACAATGTGGACATTATTTCTGCTCTTCCTTAGAGTAGCTGATTTTCTAGTTTAAAGATTTGTTGATACTGGAAGGTCTATTGAAATGCAAAAATGTTCCTTTTTTTGGGTCGCACATTGGCAGCCAGCAGACTCCAGGCCAGGCAGATTGTTTAATGCTTTGACAGTGCAGATCTTGGACAGCAGGAACTTTTTGCTAAACTGATTTTAAATGAAGTGTCCTGTTTTAGTCTGTATGGACACGGCAGAATAAAGTTTTCCACAAAACAGGGAATTGTAGCCTGAGCCTACAGGCCTGGTTAGCCCACCTAAAGGTGTTGGTATAGACGTTGTAGTTTAGCCAAAAGAGATGTAGTAATAACACAGGTCAGTGTGTCTGAACTGTGGGGTCACCTGGACATGCCAACAGCAAGATTACTTTGTGTATTAATCATAGTTTGTGGAGGGATTTGTGTACCATCAAAGGGAGAGAGATTGTCACATTATTGCAAAAGTACTGTGGATTTTTTATCAAAAATAAAAAAAAAATGTTACTGCAGGCTGTAACATTAAATATATAACTGATGTTATGTTAACCTTTGCTATGAGCTTTTTATATGCTGCAAAGGATAAAATCAACTCTTCTGTTAAACTGAGATTATTTCGCACCATAATGATCAGACTGTTTACACACTACAGGACATCACGGCATTTCAAAAAAGTTTTCATTTACTTTGAGAAGAGTTGTTTTCTTTTTGTCTGTGATATTTGCACTTGTGGCATTTCATCTGGTGTTCTGGCTAAAGCTGGTCATACAGCTTTAAATTTGGGGGAGATAGAAAATTAGAAAAAAATATTTTCCCCTCCCTGTTTTGCATTCTCCTATGTGGGTGATTGGCAGAGCTAATTTAAAAATAAGTAATTGGTATGTAAGTATTAAATCTACATATAATTGATTTAATATCAGTGTAGTAAATATCAGACACAGTCCCTAGTGGCAAATCATCATTTCTCCTATTATAAAGTATTGACTCCTCTTATCTGCAGAGCTGGATGCCAAATAGCTGCAAAGCAGTGGAAATGCTGAGCTGTCCTTTGTGATTTCCAAAAGACTTCTCTAAGCACATACAATTCTTGGCCAGAAGGATAACATACATTTGAGGTAAAACCTGCCTCTCTGATGCTGGTAGAAATATTGCTGCTGCTGCCTTTAGTGGGAGCACAAGAAGCAGCATGAGAAGGTTCAAGCACACAGAGTGGGATCTTGGTTTAAATATGATTTTTTGGTGGTCCCTCCAGGGTGACAGATGGGCGTTTTTCTCATTCTTTGGCATTGTGTTGCACTTCCAACCACCTTCTCATAGCAGCATCTTAATAGTGTATCTACAGAATTAAATTCAATGCATATAATTATATCACACTTCTTACATTTAAGTTGGTGCAAGTCTTGGTTACTGCATGTCATCCCTAAGCAACTTCAGGAAAGAAAAAGCAGCCCTTTAAATAAGAAACATCTGAAATAGTTTCTCTGTAGCTGCATCTCATTTTTTTCCCATTTCCTCTGACTCTGTTAGAGATCTTTCAGGAAGTATTTATAGTCACGGCCATTCATTGCCATACGGGTCCTCTAATTAGCTGAGGGGAACTCAGCAGGCACTGTGTGTTACTAATGCACAGAGCTCTGGCAGGTCAGAGAGCTGACAAAGTCTTTCATTTTTTTTAAAGGCACCTGTTTCCACAAGTCTCTGCCTGGGGAGTCAGTGGGCTACTTTTTTTACATTTAACTACATCCTGGAAAATGGCAAGAATCCTCCAACAAGGAAAATGAGAAAATAAAGTTGGTACTTGAAGATAAATGGTTTTGAAGCTTTGTGTTTACCGTGCAAAACTGAAGCGGGTAAAATCCCTGTGCTGGTGAAGGGCTCAGGAACGAAGCTAAAGTAACTTTCTGAAGGTTTTCAAGTAGTTTAGAAACAAACATGTACTTGGCTGCTTTTAGTAACTACTGGAACCAAACCCACAAGAAATTGAATGTTTTGCATTACTCATCCTGACAGTGATCAGATAGGACTAGAAAGTAACTTTTAGAAAAATGTTAACCTGCCCAATGAAAGGCATGTTTCTGGTTTTGGTGTGGGGTGTGTCTGTCATGTGGTGAGACAAGCCTACCTCATCCATGTTTACCCACCCAGCAGGGCATAGGGTTTTTTTCTTCTTCTTTTTTTTTTTTTTTTTTCCCTTCCCTTTTACGAAATGTGGTCTGGAAGAGAATTAAGTGATAAAATCATTATTTGGGTGGGGCATGGTAATAATGCAAAAGGGCAGCAGCTACGTCAAAATCCTTGATGAAAAGGTGAATCAGTATGTGGAACAAAGGGCTGGGGAGATGGGTACGGGCCCCCAGGCCGTTGGGTAAGCAGCAGGGTTTATTGAAGTTGCTATGATCAATAACAATGATTCAAGCAGGGAGAACTGAGATAGTTCTTGATTTAAAACAAGCTGCTGCATTTGGATAGATGAGATCGTAATGCAGATGAGAACAAAAGAGTGCCTTCTTGTATTGAACAGAGGGGCCAAAACAGATTGGCAATCAGCGTCACACGAAATTAGCACACGTTTATATTCCCCTTCCTAGTTCGGGTGGAGGACCGCTCGCTCGCTCGCTCGGGTCTGGTATTTGGTGTCCTGCCGGAGGTGAGAGTGCGAGGGTCCGTGCACTGTTCTGACCGGGATGCCACATGCCTGCACCTGGCCTGGGTTTGCTGGGTGAAGAGAACCTGGTGGTGCGGCAGCTGCTCTGTGCCATCCCTGCCTTGGGGGTGGGAGTATCCTTGGTTCCTGAGCACGCTGCTCCTTGGCAGCCCCCGCTGCTCTCACCTGGGTGTCTGGGCACAAATGGGTCCCCTGACACTGTCCCCCGGCCTGAACAGGAGCCTTCAGTGTGTGGCAGTCAAGCCAGGCCGCCCCCGCCCTGGGCTGGGGCTCGTAGCTCCGAGCCGGCTCAGGCCCTTGCGCTGCGGAGCCGCCCGTGGTGGCACTGACAGCGGCCCCGGCCCGCAGCCCCGGCCGGGCACATGCAGGGAGGCGGTGCCTTTCTGGTAGGTACGGCTGGTACGGTTAGCAAATACTGTTTTTACCATCTTCAAATACATTCCTGATGGTTGTTTTTAATTTTAAATTGTGCTGACGGTGGCTGCAGGCTGGTTAAAGCAGCCGTGCGCGGGGCGCAGCTGTGCGCGCTGCAAAAGCAAACAGCGCAGCAGCAGCAGCAGCTCCCTCCAGTCTAAACAGTTCAGAGAACTGTCAATGGGGAGCTTTGTTTCAAATGGGAAGTAGGTAAATGCAGCTTCTTGCATGATGGCTAAATTAAAGAATTAGTTGAGCTTTACCAAAGTTTTGAAAAGTTAAGTGCAGCTATAACCATTATACAGCCCTGTTATTATTCTGTATTGCCAATAGTACTTAGCAATAGATTGTATACCTGAAGTGAAATGGCAGCTTCAATTGTATTTAGAAACTAAGGATAATCTTTGCCAAACTGGATCCAATAAGAAGCACACGTTCATGCTTGAGGACAGAACTTGCTGCTAACATGTAGATTTTCAATGGAAAATTAAATTTCACAGATGAATGCCGGCAAGGATTGTACATAATTCTATTTTTGCCTGAAGTGCCATGGAGCTGAACAGTGAAAATCTATGTGAAGATACCTCTAGCATCTGGAATTGCAGAGTTACTTTCTGTACTGAATTTCAGATGATCCTCTAGATGTATTTGGTAATTAAAAGACATAATAAATACACTCTTTTAGAGGAGGGATCTTATGATAGACAGAAAAACATGTTTAATTTATTGGACTACGAAGGGAACATTGTAATTATAATTGATTTGAAGAAATCCAGATGCTATCCACAGCTGAACAAATTTAAAATGGTAAGGATTTATAAAGGGATTTATGAATAAACAGTGCACATACATGCTGTGATTTTTGTCATGGGGGTATCTAGGGCTGATAATACAGCCAGTTAAAAAACTATGGAAAATTGTTGTTAGATGAACAGGTGTGTGCTGAAACAGAAATATACATATATGTGTGTGTGGGTGTGCGTGTGTAAGACATGAAAAAGATTTTCTGGAATGTCTTTCGTTACCTTGGCACTCCTCAGAATATGCATATGGTCACCTTGGAACTAGTCTTAATTTTCAGATCTCTAATGTAGTCCAATTGATTTAGTGAACAATTTCCTGCTTAATATAATTAATTTACTTCTTCCACCAAGTTCTGTTTTTAAAATGAGGCTTTATAGGGGATAAGTGGTTCTTGCTGATGTTTTTCTAAGCATTTTTTTTAGTAACATATATATTTTAGAAAATCTTGTAGTCTTTGTTGAAGGGATATAATCATGCATGTATGTAATATAAATCCATAAATGCGTGTATTGCATATTAACATTATTTAGAGTTCAGATGAGATGTATTTTTTAGCATAAAGATGAGAGGAGGAATATTTATTTTTCCATACTGTACAGTATTAGGTTTCTGAAACAAACGGGGTGTTGGCAGCTTGGGTTGTGCAGCACTGCAGGCAGCTTGTGAACAGCCTTGGAAATCTTCGCTGAGTTTGTGTATCCTGGTCTACCTGAGGTTTTTCAAATCTCAGGTTGCTGAATCATGTTTGTCCTAGTTAGATGGCAATTTCCTATGATTACTTGGCTACTCTAGACCTTTGTTTCCTCATTCTGTCTGTAAAATGGGAATTTCCCATCTAAAAGGGCTCGAGTGAAGAGAGATGTGTTAAACTCTATTGTGCAACAGTACTGATAGTCAAAGCAAGAAGAGCCTGATTCATAGGCATCCTACATCAATGTTGGTGGTGATCTACTCTAAATGTGATGGTGCAAACTTTTTCATGAATACCAATGAAAGAGGAAAACTGAAAAAACAGGTTTTAATTTTAACTTTGCTGAAATTTTTATTCTTTCCTTCGGCCTTGGGGGGGAGGGAAAAAAAAAGCAGAAGCAGGAATTTTGGAGTGAGACATTTGCATTTCTTGGTTGACTTTGACCTCATTTTGGTTTATGTGCCTCTGATGTGTATGGTAGCAAACTGCACATTTTCACTTATGGGAAGAACTCTCTTAACAATGGCTTACAGTGCAGTCTTTAATCATGTCGGTTGCCTCCAGCTCTTACTGAGGGTAAAATTCCACCCTCTCCATTTTCAGATGGATTGTACTATCAGCTGTTTCTCTTTGCAAGACTGTCTGTGATTTGAAAATTGTGTTTAAATTTCAAAAGTGAGGAAAAAAAGAGAAATAATCAGAATGTTTGTCAAGAAATTTGCTGTTAATGGTAATGAGGAGCAGCGCAAACAAGCTTGAAATGAGTTTTAATTCACATGTTATTCTGGGAGCCTACAATTTCTGGTGAGAAAATGGCATATTTTAGGTCTATTTCCTCCAGTTTTTGGCATGGAGCAATGCCTGTTTTGTTCAGTCAGATGTTCAAATGGGAATTCTGGATGCCTAGAACTAATTTTAGTAGGTGGGGGGCAAATTTATTATGATTCTACAAATAGAGTTTGATCACAGCTGCTTCGTTGCAATTATAAAAATTGGCTGTGAATCACTTAAACTATATTTACTGGTTGCAAAAAAAATAATCTCATCTATACAAAACTGTCTTGTTGCTCTTAAAGTTGTCAGTAATAACATTTATATACACAGTATTTTGAATTTGACTTGATCACATTCCAGATTATTTTCATGCCTCTCCCCCCCCTTGCCCTAACAGCGATACTGTGCTCAAATGACTCTCCCATTCTTTCCAAGTTAGGGTGAATTTCTGAGCTTGTTCTGAAATTACAGTAAATCACACACAGACCTCTTAAGACTTATTAAAAAATGTTAGTAACTTCACTGGAAGTTGGGCACTTCAAAGCTCTCGCTTCTCCAGTCTGTACATGACTAAAAGGCTGTAGGGCAAACACCACAAGGTGAAAGCTTACAAATCAAAGCAAAAGTTAATATACCGCTATTATCCCCTTTATAAGGCATATGGAGAATAATATCTTTACATATTTATGAAGTTGTTTTTATTTTTTTTGCTGATAGTAACTGCTTTAATGTTCATGGATTTATGAATTTGAGTTAGAAGATACTGGGCTGTATTTTGTACTTTTTCAGTGTTTCATGGCAGCTCCTCTTCCAACCCAAAATGGATGTATTCCAGGCCAGTTTAAAAGTTCGCATTGTGCAGAATAAATTAAGTTAACCTGTTTCTTTAGAAAAGTGTTTTCTTCACAATTTAGTTATGAATTCATCCTGTGGTGATTATTTTGACATTGCTTCCTGCAGCTGATGAAGAAGACACAACATCCATAAAGCTCTCAGACGGCTGTTAGTGTATTACTGAAGCACATCTATATTTGACTGAGGTGTGCAAGAAACTTAAATATTTCCTTTTGTTTAAGATTCTCATAAACCCTACTTTATGCAGGCCTTTAAGGATGGGAAGAGTTAATGGAAAATGTGATTAAAATCTTGTAGGCTTCCAGACTTGTAAATATCTTGGCATTTATGTATGTTTGTGTGTATACATGTGTATGTTTACTAATTTTAAATTAGGTTAAAAATCAGAATTAAATTTAAAAAAATAGATTAATATTTAAATTAAGACTGAAAAAAAGTTTTCTACTGAAAACAAAATTTCTGTAATTGTTTCGCAAAATGGTTTGTAGGTTAAATAGTAGTAATTTTTAAACTAAAGAACATGTTACAACTTTACTGATTTTTCCATTACAGAAAATTATGTTCTGCTTAGCAGAAGTTTTAAATATATCTTTCATGCCTTTAAGACTGTAGTCTTAATCATCACTTAATTGATTTGCCTTTGCCTTCTAATAGCGAGCTAAGTGGTTGAAGGGTAGAGGTCTTTGCCGTGGTTATCTGTAACAACTGTCATTTGTGATGTAGGGACTTCAAAAAATTAAGAGGACAGTTGATGTCTGTTACACTTGGATTCTCAATTTCTTGGTATAAATGACTCCTCACATTTTAATCAATCCTCATGACCAACTTTGTGTATCTCAGGAGAGGTGTTACATTCAACCTCATTGCCCCAAGTTGACATTGGTGTAAACCTCTAGACAAAGCTTTTCCTGAAATGCATTACTTCAGTGAGCAAATAGACAGTTTGGAATGAAACTGTAATCACTGCTAAAAGTATTTGAGGGCTTTCGTAGCGATACCCTCCTTAAGAGTTGAAGCATAAATAATTTTGGACACCAGTCCCCCAAGTACATCACTTTTGGAAGGAAAGAATATTTTTAAAAATACTGAGATGAGAAATATTTTATCTGTGCTGGTTCTGTCAGTCCTTGGCAAACAAATTAAATTTTGTAAGCATTGGTAAGTGAACTGGAACTTCACCCAGCAGTCCACACCAAAGGGCTCCCAGGTGCCTGGAGAGCTGCAGGATGTGCGCTGCCTGGCTGTGGATGCCTCTAGACCCCTGCTGTCAGCTGTTTTTATCAGTATAGGTCTGCTTCCCTCTTTGCTTGGCCAGGTTGCAAAAAAAGTTCACTGAAATCACTCTTTCCTTGTCTTCTTTAGCTTGGTTTGGCTCTCTCCCCCCTCAATTTTTTATGGAACTCACAGTTTACTCTTAATACAAGGTATAAAAAATCTCCAGATCTGGGGCTGTCTTTTGAAAGGAATTTACTGAACCGTTCATTTTGTTATAAAAACTGTCTAGGCTTTCTGATCCGCCTTTCCTAAAATATACATTGTCGGCTTTGCAAATGGAGGCTTTCTGAGGGGGAGAGATTAAGCACAAGTGTCTCAATCGTCTTCTCGGCGTCTGCGCGGTGCCGTGGTTGGAGCCAGGGTGCTGGTGTGCAGGCTGTGCTCGGACAGGTTTGCTCTGGAATGCCTGCACACGAACGGCCCTCGCCATCTGATACCCTTCCGACCAAAAATGTTCTCATGGCCTTGCTTGCTTTCATCAGCACCACTTAGGAAACCTCAGCCAGTGGAAGGAGACATGTTGGAGCACAGCAGAAGAACAGAATGGGTGAAACTACAAATTGTTAGTCTGTTAAACACAGATTATGTCTTTGGGTACAATTCCATTAGCGACTGAATGAGTCTGGATGGGTAGTAGCTTGTGGAAGTATTTGTTATGACAAAACCAACTTTTCATTAATAGACAAAGTTATCCTGTTTTCCTCTGTAGTCTGGCCAACTTCAAAATGTTTCAAACTAATTTCAGACTTGTAAAACACTGTCTATCAGATACAGACATATGGATTGAACTAGTAATTTGTTTGCCATCTGCTGATAAAGGAAGCAAGGCGTCTAAGTAGAAAATGAAGAATTCCCTCCCTCTCCCCCACTGGAATGTCATATGGTGCCTTTAGTAATTGTTTGTATTGACATTTTTATTGATTGCTATGTAAAGTGTTACACTGCATTGACCTGAATCTGCTTTCAGTCTCATAATGATGATTTTTTTTTTCCCAAAATAACTGTAATGATTTGAGCCTATAAATAATGTTGTTAGAAAATAACCCACTTTAAATCTTAAAAATCCAAATTGATAACCATACTTCTTATTGTGTGAAACAGGAATCAGCATATTCCTTTGCTCAGAAAAACAAGTGTTAATTCAAATTATATTTCCTTTCAGTCAAAATATTCCCTTTCCTCCTGAAACTCCAGGAAAAATAATGCCATTTCCAACATAAAAAATCTGTCCAAACTTTTCTGGGTGGGGAGAAAGGGGTACTTAAACTTTCCTGGACTATTGTCTGTCAGTCTTCTCTCGCCAGTCCTGACAGCTTGTGCAGGTCCAGAGTTTGCGCCCCAGGTTTTTTGCATACCTATTTCACATAGGCCCTGTTTATCTCTGGAAAAAACAATAGTAAGTCCATAATGAAAGTTTAAATATTTGTTCTTTCAGTTAATGCTTCCTATAGGTTTGTCCATTTTCATGAAGCATTTGGAGTTTCTCTGTTTAAAAGAGAAATCGCAAGTACAAAATGCAGTAGCTTCTCAGTAGGTATGCTGTTTTCCTGGGTGATAAAATACAGTCTCAATCAGTGCTTAAATACATGGAACCCTGATTAGTTGAATTATAATAAATACTCCTTTCAGCCCTGGTTCTCTGTAACTTTTTTCATATTGACAAGTACTTTATTTTTTATTGATTCCATTAATCTGTTTTGAACAGATAGTGCTAAAAATATTCACAAGCTACGTTCTTAAACTTGAATTATGTCTCCATTTAAAATGTTACTGAACTGTTGATTTTCTTCCATAAGATAAGCCCATTTCTTTCTGCTGCAGTTGGATTATTAATTGTCAGAATGCACCACAGAGTTTCTATATGTGTTTTAAGTGAAAGTAGTATGCCAGATTACTAATTATCCTCTATACTGCTTTCTCTTTTGTAAATATCTTTGCTTTTCTTAAAATTGCTGTTCCTTATAATGACTTGCAATTTCTATGAACAATGAAGAAACCTTCTTTTTTCTCAGTGTGGTTATGTATGGGTTCATTTGAAAAAAGCAAAAGAATTCCATAAATAACAAATCTTCCACAACCTAGAGTTAATTGCCACTTTACATTTGGAATTGACATTGGCAGAAAGTTGTTCCAACAGTAGGAGCATCTTAACCAATTGACATTTGTTGCAGATAAACTGGTAGCTGTGACAGCAAGAGTAAAAGTAAACAAAAAGTAAAAAGTAAAAGTAAAAAAAAAAAAAGTAAAAGTAAACAAACTTTTTTACAAAGTAAAAGGAAAATTCAGATAGTTTTGATGAAGGAAAGGCTCACGAAAATGCTCCTGTGACGGCTTGTGGAAGGCCTTAAGCCACAGCAAGTACAGCCACTTGTTACTATACATTACTATATGGTTTGCTGCTTGCAAAACAGCTCCCTGCTGTTTTTTATGGCTTAAGGTGCATACAGTATGTGAAATCTGTTCCTGTGTTGTGTTTCTATGCCATGTTCATACTTATTCTAGATCTGCTCTGCATCTCATGGAGCCATTAGTTTTAGTTCTGGTTTCATTTCACTGAAAATGTTTTCCTGCTTGTAATAATAATATTTACAACACACATTGGGAAGTATAAATCCAAAGTATTACTATCCTTTCAAAGTTGTTTTTCTTTTTTTAAGAGGACTTACCATACTATATGGTACCTGACAATTCAATGGTTTTAAAATGCTTTGAAACATGCAGTCCAATCTGTAGAGTAGAGGCATTTACAATACGTCAACTACAGCAACAGAGTCAAATTACTGCTAAGGAAATGCTGCTTCACAATAATCAGGAGGATATCAAATATTTAGTCTGGTGTTACCTACCAGAAACTGGTAGACTTGCTGTTGATGAGCATATTCACCTCGGGGTATTAAATAGCTCTTCACAGGTTAGTGTTTGTAAGTCCATGATGTAGCTTGTTAGACTGCCTCAGCAGGAGGGGAGGGGGTGAGTGATGGCGTGGGAGGAGCCAAGAGCCTTCTCTTGGGCTGTATGATTTGGGACAAAAATGTGTTTTGCGCTTCTGCAGATACAAACTTTTATTACATAGTAACTTCCAAAGAACATGGAGATTTATGAATATTGCTGTGGAAATGCTAGACATGAGGTAGTTAGGAAGCAGAAAGGTTTATAAAAATAGCTGAAATTTTATATGTCTACTATAGACATATCTCTTGTTTCTAGGAGCTGTTATTTTGCAGACCAGTTTGCCTTCCTGTGATGCTATCACACTTCTGACAAGAACAAATGGTTTCAAAACCATTCATGTCAGGTCAAGATGGTGAGAACAGCAGATAGACATGAGAACTGTGACTGTATAAACAGCATTCTCCCATCACCGGACTAACACAGGTCCAAGGAATTGGCAGCATCATTCTCACTGCTCAGCTATTGCCAGCACACTATATTCCCTGCCTCTAGCACAAGAGAATTGACTGCAACTGTTTATTTTCAACACATGGTTGATATCTTTGTCTGTCTGTCTGTAGATCAGCTGTGCCTTGTTAGAGACTTTACTCATGAGCACTGAGAATCTTGCTCAACCTTTCATCTCCCTGCCATGTAAGTGTGGTTTGTTAGAAATAACTGAGAAAAAATGTAAACTTGCTGAAATGGCTGCAAAGCCCATAGTCAGTGTCAAAGGAGAGAGGGGATGGGTTGAATTGAGGGTGTATGCAAGAGATTAGTCCATGCCTTCTCAAATAAATTTATAATATCTGTCTAGATAGAGAAAGAAAAACTTAACAGTTGTATTTACACTTTTTGTGAAATATCAGAAAGAATATTCCAGCCTGACCAGTTCCTTGTGGTCTTAAGTTTCTCTTTGTACTGTGCAAAAGCATAACAGTGTGGTATTGCTAGCTCTGTATAAGCCTAGAATATGTCCATATGTTATACAACCCCCCCTGAACATATATATGTAGCATATGCTGTATTTATCTGAGTGAACCTACGTAGTTCAGATAAGAGGCTGTAGAGACACGTGCAGGTAGTGGAAACAGCAACAACAGGAAGGATATTTGGGAGGTTTTGGGCTCTCTCCACTTTAACCTTATCCTCTTGATGATCCTGTTCAGCCTTGCTTCAATGAATCCTGGACAATAAATGCTATTTAGTTTTGCAGTTTTTAAAGGTTGAAGTCATAGCTCTCAGGTGATCCTTCTGTAGGTGTAAAAGCCATTTTTACAGGGAGGAAAATCTAACTGGTTGTCTGACATATTTGCAGACTGTAGGTTGCTGTCAGTGGATTCAGGTGACCCTTAGCACTTATGTCCACTTCACACTTGTTATTCAAGGGTCTCAATAGAAATTACATGTCACGTTTTTTTGAATGTGCCTACCAGTGCCTTCACTGAACCATACTTGTGCTGCTGCTACTGCTCTGTTTTCCTGCTAAACCAGGAAGACTCCATCTGGAGACCAGCCGAGTTTTAAAAGTGCTGATAGTGTCCGTAGTCAGGACAGAATTATACAAGAGTATGGATTTTTCCGTACAATTTTTTGAAATGGAGCTGCGTTCATTATCTTGCAGTTGTCAAAAGTGCTTCCACTGCTCTGTGGTTTCTGTTATATCCCAGTTGTAAAGTAAGGGTTGTTTTCAATAGCTGTCAATGAGTGATCAAACATTTCAGCCTCCCATTTCTTCTTTCTGAACTGTTTAAATAATGAACAAAATTATAGATATGCTTTATAAATCTGTATCATCAAATTTAGAAGTCTTATGTAAACCTGGTGACTTGAAAAAGACATCTGTTTAACCACCTGATAGTAGTGTTTTTTATATCAACTTTTAGGTGTGAAAGTGTGACGAAAACATGTTAAAACAAGTGGTATTTCCAAAGGGAAAGTGCAAATGTGTACCTTTTGTCTTCTCATAGGATTTTCTGGAGAACTTTACCACGACCATGACTATTTCACTCTGTAATTGGTATGTGCAGAATGTCAACCTGCCACATCCTCTTCTAAGATAAACTCTTGAAATATTCAAGTTACCTTTTGTTAATAACACTGGGAGCAAAAATGCCTGAAATATGATGATGACACTGTGCCAGTGCAAACCTGTAAAAAAAAGGAAAAAAATTGTCCCTTTTTTTTGAAATATTAAATTGTTTAAAAGCAAAGTTTGATTTGGCCTTTTAGGTGTTAAGGAAAGTGAATGACCTTTTTATTATTTTTCTGCGTGAATGCTGAAATTTTTATAACCAACATTACCATCATTTGGTAGCTCCAAGGGCTCTGGGGCATTAAGACTACAAAAGGAATAGAAAGGACACATTAAGAGAGTTTATGAAGTTACTGGGAAAAACAGTGTAATGATAGGAGCAGGGAAAGAAAGCATATCAGAACTTCAAAACAGATGGAGTCCTCTAAGGAAGCTGTCTGAACATGGCCTGGGTACTATAAATTGCATTTACAAGACAGGGCTTTCACTGCAGATGGCAGCTTCACTGTTGGAAGGTAGAAGCCAGAACAGGGCTGTGTGCATGAAGAGAAGTGCATTGAGTGTGCCTAACACCTTGTGTTTGACATACATTGAAATTTAAGCTGGAATATGAATTTAGAAAGGCTGTACAAGTTCAGAACATGAAATCTGCTGTAGTGTTCAGAAACCCAGAAACTTGCTTTCAGACATAAAACATTTTAACTAAATAAAAAGACATTATAAATTTGTAGTCCTTAAACTGAAACAAGGCATTAGCTTTGAATGTAATTTTCAATCACTCTTATATTTAAATAGTGCAGAAAAGCCCTTCCTTTTTTCCTGTGTGCCGTGCAGGTGCCATTCCAGGTCCAGGTCAAAAAGCAGTGGTTTCTCCCTGGGTCTGTTGCCCCATGTTATTTTATTACCCCAATTGACCTGGACCTGATTTTAGTGAAATAAA
Organism: Nicator chloris; assembly: GCA_013400495.1. Classification (NCBI taxonomy): domain Eukaryota; kingdom Metazoa; phylum Chordata; class Aves; order Passeriformes; family Pycnonotidae; genus Nicator; species Nicator chloris. Next base: position 6,965 of record WAAE01030326.1, on the reverse strand, counting down.
TGGGAGTTTTTGCATTGTCTGTGGCTCCTGCTCTAGGAAATGATCCCTGGATCTTAGGGAAAAACAACCTTTCTGAAGTTACTCCATCCCATGGACTTTCAGGGCGAGACTTGTCTCATCTAATTGTGATGGAAGTGTCTGTGCCTGAGTTATCTGTCTAGGATTCTTGGAGCCGATGCAAATTTAAGCAACATAGTTGTGAAGTACAAAAGTGAGTTACCAAATCCAAAAAAAATATTTCTTTATAGTCAGACAACTGTATATTGTTGGCCATTCATTGTATTGGCTTTATCTCCAGTAACTGTGAGGGAAGCCCAGACACTTACACCACCACACAGCAATTACAGGAGGTGATAAAAATAAAAGGAGTGCCTGTTTCTACTTTGTCCGAATGGCAGCCTTATCACTAGAGGTAGGAAGCAAAATTTTGGCATATCTGCAGTTAATGATTCTTCTATCTCCGAAATATATGTCAGTTGATGGGAAAGACTAGTATGGTTTTAATCAAGAAGGCAAGGGGGAGGTTTAGCTAAAATTTACAACATTATTTAATGGAATAATTATTTTTTATTAATAGTTTTATTTTTCTTGTTTTATGAATGTGTCTAAATCTCAAGAGTGACATTTCTTTAACATGGGAATCGTGTAAGGCCGTTGAAGATGAAAACTGTATTTTCAGTACTACTCAGTCCTTGTGTAGAGCAAAATCATAGTCATTCTCTGTAAGTGTATGTAAAGACATGCTAGATTGATGGCTTTGTAAGATAAAAGTAGAATCAGAGGGAATTAAAAGGCATTTGTGAAGTAGAAAAAGGGAGTATGATGGAAAGGAAAACTTAAAGAGCTTACTTGGATAAAACTGGGGATAATTCCTTTCGTACCTGAGGTGTGTGTGTATATATATGAAAAATGAGAGTATCCTCCTGCCTGGGCTAACTACTAAAAAGTCAGGAAGACATAGGCTGTAAGAGCCAGGACAGATAAGGGAATAGGGGATTTGAAGGGAATTAACTAGGTAATGTGGCCCAAGAAGCTTAGTCCCAAGTTTTACAATAACATATTTTTTGCATCTCAAACAAGCCTGTAGTGCTTTATTTCTCTATTTATACCTCTCATTTGTGGTGTAAATGCCTTTGTACCTTTTGATTCTGTGAAATTTATCCCAAAGTGCAGTAAATATTCTGCTAACATACAGTTTAAGTTACTAGAATCCTTAAGTGATGATCAATGATTTTTCTACCCTTCATACATTTGTCAAATGTTTCAATTCAGAAATGCAAACTTGGACCTAATGTGTGTGGTAGTTCCTGTTAAACATTCAGCAGTGTTTATTTGAAACAGCAACTGAGGAATGAAGACATGAAGCACAGGCCTTTCGCTGATTTGCTAAGCCATGTCTTGATTGCTCTCCTGCTCCTCTACCACTGTCAGTAGGGTCAGCAGTGTGTCTGGGTTTCTCCATTCATATTCAGGTCCACTGTACTTTTTCATCACCTCATTTAGCTGAGCTGCACCTTGCAGTTGCTGGGATACATAGGGTGCATTTCTGCAAACTGCTGTGCACAGTATGTGCTCTTAATTTTGTAGTTTGAAAGCAGGTTTGTGTGGTCTTACTAGTTGGGCTATGTGGTTAGGTGATGGGCATGGACAACTACTGAAAAAAGTAGAGTTCTTCAAAGAGAAAGGAAAGAAAAGCTCCATAACTGCTTTTTATGAGTCAGTAACTTTTCTTAAGTACAGAGTGGAGGCAAGAATGCAAAATTTTTGAGCTGAAAGTATGAGAATACAGGAATCTTTCTACCACCTACTAGGAACCTAAATGAGATACCTAAGTAACAAAGGTGGTTTTCTTAGGCTCTTTCCACAGTGAATAAAGAGAGGTATTTCCAGAATGCAAATCAAAACAGGAGCATATCTGCCTTCTCAAATAATTTCTCTGTACCTTGACTGACAATTTAGGAAGCCTGAACAATGATTACTTTCTTAATTGAGGCCTGTAAAGTAGGTGACTGAAGGTCAGTGCTAATAATGAACCCCTGTAGTTCTCTGTGTGTTATATTTGGGGGAAATCTGGTGTCCTACAGGCAAAAAGCAGGTGAGAAAATTCAAATATGCAAGTCTAAGTGGCTCTAGATAATTTCCCAGTCAGGTATGCTAATACAAAGAACTCTTTTTGAGTGAGTTAATGCTACAAAATGCCAAGGTTTGCCTGAAGATGATCTGAAGAAAAATGAGACGCCAGCCCTTAATGTCCTTTACAGACTCTTCTGAATCCTCTGTTACAAGTGCATAACACTTTTCTACACTGCTTTCTGTTCAAAGCTCTCCTAAGCTTATCCAGCCCCCAAGCACCAATCATTCAAAGACTAAACAAACAAAACCACCTGTATTTTGAGGTGCTTACAAAAGAAATGTCTTATGTTCATTCTGCACCAGGCATTAGCAAACAGGCAGAGTTTTTACAAGGAAGAGCTATCAAAGATATTGTGGTAGGTGCTGTGCCAGGTGAGCATGCAGAGGTGCATGGAAAGTAGAGATGTTAAGGATTAGTTCATGGTCATAGAAGTCCATGAACTAAAAAAACCACAAGCAAGTAATGGAGCAGAACTGTCATAATACTTCAAAGAACCCAGTTAAATGGAGAATGATCACCATCTACAAGGGGACCCCATCATGCTGAGTTTTCCAGATATGTACAGATGGTAATTTTTGGATGTTTCAAAATTATTTTGTTCTTGAATTGCATGGTTGTCTGGTTTTTTAGAGTTGATCTAACCTCATCACCACAGAATAATCTGTAATAACTTTGCCTTGCTATTTGTTCTTTTGTGTTTCCCAATACAACTAGCAAACACTGTTTGAGAAAATTCTTTGGTCATATGTCAGTTTAAAACTTGTTGAAGGTACTAGTGTGGTAATGTTGCTGATTATATTTAGGCGGGAAAGTGTGTCTTAAGCCCTTCAGATACACTAAGGATGAAAGGCTATCCTAATGGTATTTTTTTTCTTTAAGGGAACTGATGGGTCTCTTTTTTATGGGTTTATGGGCATTTTTACTGCAGCAGGGAATTTCTCCACCCCAGTTTTACAGGGCAACAGTAAATGCTCAGCAGCTGGGATTCTTGCAGCAATATGAAGAAAGCCTTTCTTAACATTTCCATCTCTATAACAGCAATTACAAAAAGATAACTTTGATTTCTTAAATAGTACATTAATTTGTTTGTGGATTTTTGTGTTGCTGTTTTGTTTTTTTTTTTAACATTGGTGACTACTCGGGTAGTAGTTACTTTTTTCTCCTGTAGTTCACAGTAAGCTGGAAAGCTGCTGTGCCAGGGCTTGTTGCCTCCGTAGTGTGGTGTGAGGACGGGTTAGGGGGAATTAAATTACTTGAGCAACTGGATCAATTAAGGTCATATATGGTGTCTGCATATTAGATAAACTCATTGTTTTACAAAATAATGGCATTTTTAGCAATATGTTACAACATTTACAAAACAAACAGTAGGTCAAATTTAGTGCAACAGTGTATCACAGTGGAGGAAATAAGATTCTCCTTCCCATCCACTGTAAACCTGGAGAGAGAGCGACAGGGCTTTTTGCTGGGTCTAGCTGCTGTGACCTCCTAGAAGGAACATGGGCTGTGTACAGCTTGCAAAAATTGTAATGCGTGAATCTCAGTACAGTTTTACTTTAGGATTTGCAGCATTTAAGATGAAAAGTCTACTTAGTGTTTAGAATATTCCTTCTTACCTTATTAAGGAGTTCCTAAATGTCTTCCCCTGTTCAGATGAGAAAAGGAGTTTTCTGATGAATGGAAAATAGCTTTTGGGTAAGTGGTGACCAAAGAGCAACATCGGAGTTCCTCTTGGAATTCGTTTCAGCTGAACCAGTTGTGTAATAAATACACTGTTCTAATTGTAAAGAACACATTGAACCTAGACTGCAAAGGTACAGTGATAGAAAAGCTTGGCTGGTTTTTAAAATGCAGTGAACTCAAGGCAACGTGTACTGTCAACTCCCAGTGCATTTGTTTACACTTAGACACAGCAGCATGGTGTGTCTGTGCTGGATGGACAGAACAAGTTAGGTGATGTGCTCCAACAAGGCCCTGCTATTGTAGCCTGGACAGGGTCTATCACTACTTGTCAGTCACTTCATAAAGTTTCTTATCGAATAGTGTTCACCTCTAATAGTAGTATAAAAATCCTTCATTCTTTCTGCAGCAACTGCTAAGATCAATGTCTGAGTTACAGCATCACCTGGTCATCCCTTCACTGGAAATATGACATCCATATCATTGGAAATATGGAGTAAAAGTGAATATAGAAGCTGATTTTTCCTTTCAGTATATCTATTTCAGTATTTTGATAATTAGAGAAAATTTTCAGTTGAAAGTGATTAATTTTTTCCCCTGGTAGTATTGTAGCCAACTATTGGAAATGATATACTGCGAAGAGTATTTTTTGTTTCTTGTTTCCCCCTCCCCATTTCCTCTCCAGCTAACCCACTGGTTTAGCGATTAGCACCAGAGCCTTTCACACAGCGTTTTGAGTTCAGTTCTCTGGCTGCCGTTCACTCAACCTTGACGTAAATCTCAAATAAGTACTTTGTGAGAGGTTAGCCTTTTGTGCAGGGTGTGTGAGAAATCCTGCCTGACCAGGTTTGTTACAGAAACCAGTGTCGAATTGCCTTGCCCCAAGTGTTTGAATATGAAAGAGGGGGATGGGGGTGGGGGGACTCATGCAAAAAAACCAGCCTCACTCTCCACTTCTCCACTTCCAAGAGTGTAATTGTTTGGAAAAAAACCCCAGTGTTTGGACTCATGATGTTTTAGTGCTGCTCTGCCTATGCCTGGCACTGTCAAGTGATGATTTACAGTATGCAGGTAGAGCAGAGAGTGTGTCATTCATAGAATCTGCCTTCTGTGTCTTGCTTGTTGAGGCTGGTTGCTTTTAATGTAATCTATTTGATCATGTTACTTGCCTTAGGTAATCAACAACCTTTCACGTAAATCCTAGCCAATCTTATAAAACTAATGGAGAAGAAAAAAAAAAGCACACCAAAACACTTACATGTAGTCATGCTCTGGCTGTTGATGTCAGCAGTGTCATAGGAAGGCAAATAAGATATGCAACCCCCCCTTTTCATAAGGAACATATCCTCCCTTCTTTACAGTTTTTATTTTTCTGGGGTTTTTTGTTTTTGTTTTGTTGTTGCTGTTGTTTGTTTTGCTTTGTTTTGTTTTGTTGTTTTGGGTTTTTTTGAAGAAAGTTACATCCTTTGGTAATGGAAACAATATTATCTTACCACCTCAGGGCTTGATACTGAAAAGTCCATTGGAACCTCTTTGCCATTCTTCCATACTGTGATAAAGTGGATTGCTTTCAAATAGATTTAAAATTCAACATCTGTACTCATCTGTTTTTGTTAACAACCTTCACATTAATTGCAGTCATGCATTAGTAGAGGTCTTCTGGATTAATTCTTTCATTCACAGGTAGATTAAATCCACAGAGTTTTCCATAAACACTTTGGGTTTGAGGTTGTGGGCTGCTAGAATACATTTTGACAAGCCACTCCTGTTGGCAGAGTATGACAGTAAATGACAGCAATATTGCTCAAAGGGAGTGGGGACTTTGCCTTCACAAAACCAAGAAGCAATGCAGCACCTGCAGTGAGGGACAAAAAGCCTCCTTTCCAGCTAAGCAAGCAGGGCAAATGAATTTCCTCAGAAGGGAAATGTTGCACAGAGGCTTGCTGTGACTTATTTTAATGGGTCCACTTACTTCAGAATCTGATTGGAAGGTTTTGGAGGAAGAGAAGGGGACCAGAAGGAAGAAAAATGCTGTAAGGAAGAGGGAAAGTCTGCTGCTTTTGCCGAGTGTCATGTTTAGTTGGAATAAAACAATAATAAACACAGACTTTGAAGGCCATTATTTCCTTAGTACTAATTATCTGCAAGAACCTTGACAGGGAGGTACGATCTAAAGTTAAGCCAGTGAGTGAAATACAAAAATCAGAGGGGACTGTCAGTCATCTTATGTTCCTGAAGAACCTAAAGTGAGTTGGTGTTGATCCATGAGGATTGGCTTTATGAGTATATCCATATTTCCTTTCTGTGCTTTGATTATATATTTAAAAACAAAGTGCTTATCTTGATGAATTCCAGTAAAAAGTTAGCTACAATACTTTCAAGACTGTGCACTGTGTTAAACAACTTTTAAGCATGAAATAATCTTGAAATCTAGTGTGTTGCTCCAGGCTTTTGAGAGATAAATTTTCATAATGGTTATCAGTATCATCATCATCAAAAACATATCCTTGCAGTGAGGAAGAATTCAAGCATTATGATTTGGCAATCAAAAGCAGAAGATGACAAAGTTAAAATTTTCCTGTGCCCCTTCGGACTGCCTGTTTATGACTTGATTGTCCTTTGCTGTCTGGTAATTTTAAAATGGGAAGTGGAATTGGGTGTGAGACGCAGTTGCAGGGTTGTGTTGTCAGACTCCTCCCATGAGGTACACAGTTGTCTTGATGATGTTTGCTCTGCATTCCTCCTAAATCTAAGCTAGCTGCAGTGTATAATAACATGGATTTTCCTGCTTACATAATTGATTAGCTCAGACCCCAACTCAGCTTACCCATAAGATGTAAATGGCCGCACTGAACTGTATCCCACCACCAGGATCTTGTTGCACTGTCAATGCTCTGGCTGCTAGAGGGCTGGGAAGCAAGATAATGTATGTTTTCTAAATCCTCTTCCTTTTAATGTGAGACTTTTGTCTTTCAATTGTTGGCTAATTGCCATTGTATTATCTGACGCTGGCATATTCATCCTTTATACAGCTCTTTCATCACTGCCTTTATTAGTTTTACTTCCTTTCTGAAGACCCCTGTTTGTTTTTATTGTTGTGTTTCTGTGTAGGGAGAGGCTTTCATTGTTTTCTGTCCCTGCCATTTTTCTT
>WAAE01030319.1:0-14056 GCA_013400495.1 Nicator chloris | reverse complement strand
TGGATAGGAAGGAAAAAACACTGTTGGGAAAGCTTTTGTATGTGTTCTTAAGGGGGAAAATAAGTGTTTAGTTATCTGCTATGTTTAATTGAGTTGGGATTATAATTGTTCAAGTTTTCATTCCCAACTGCTTTTGTAATGGGAGCAGGGTTTGCAGTGTGTTTAGGCTTCCTGAGCTTCACTGTGTGTATTAATCTAGCTTTATGAAGGATTTACATTTTATATTTTCTCATCATATTTTTTATAAGAAACAAAAAGCTCCCCAAATAAGCCCATCAGGGAAGGCTATGGACTTTTAAAAGGAAAGGATAGCTGTTACAGCGAGGATTTGTAAATTGAGTGTAGCAAGATTGGCAAGAAAAGTTAGAAAACTACTTATACTCTCAATAGGTAACTAATGGTTCAATAGTAGATGACATGCAGAAAATAACGGATATAAAAGTTTACAGGATGCTTTTATTACCCAGTGAAAAACATAGGGGGCAAAAAAAAAGAAGGAAAAAAAAAGAGGCCAAAAATATGAAAAGAGTTTTAAAGATAGAAAAATGTACATCAGGGAAAAGAGGAATTGTTCAACTTATGCCACTGTTTAGACAGTGAAATAATGAAATCCAATAGACCTATTGGATTTCACTTGACTTGTGACCTTTTGACACAAGCCAAGATTTTTGTACTTTCTATTGTGGATAATAAATGTATGTTGGAGAATTGAACACCTCTTGTATCTAGATACAAATGACAATCTTATGGTGGAAAATGTATAGTTGTGGTTGTTGATATCAATGGATAAAAATAAATTGATTAGTTCTGAAAATGGTGGTGAATGCTGTTATGGAAATATACTAGGAAATCATGAACTGGGGGATGTGGAATGGATGTACAAGTTGAACAAACTGAAATCTGACTTTTTAAATTTTTTAGCTGGATTCCTCTATTTCCTTCCCTATCTATCTATACAAACATAAGCACATACAGTATTTAAGAAAGAGAGAGAGTCCAGAGTTTAAAGAAAATTTCCCATTGTCATAAACTAATCTCTAGCATTGGAAAAATAGGAAGAAACATTACTTGAGGAAAAACTATTCTGTAACTAACTAATGCTGCATCTTTTGCTGAAATTGTTACTGCGTGCAACTGCTGCAGAAATGGCACTAGATGGGCAGAAGACTCTTAGGTTTCATCTTTGTTGCAGTTTTTGTTTTTTTTAAAAAAAACTTTTTGAGACATTTGCTATTCCACATTTTTGATATTTCCCACATTTAATTTCTATGTAACCAAAGCATGAGCCTTGAAAGCTGCATTTGCTAAGACATTGATTATTTCCTTTCTAAAAAATAGAAAAATACATCATCTATCACTGATATTCACAGAACATTAACTAAGTTTTAGTTTATCCAAATTTATCCTGAGGTGTAAAAATGAGGTACATTTTTAAACCCTGTACTAGTCAATCAAGTCCACCTTCAAATTCAGATCATCCATTTTACAGGTTTCCCTTGATGCTGTTTGTCAGAAGATTTAAAGGCCCATGAAAATTAGTACACTGTGGTAAGCCTCAGTTATCAATGGCCATTTTTTCTTTTCCTGCACCTTTTTTTTCCCTCTGCAATCATTCTCTCCTGTTTCCATACATACTTCCTTCCTCTTGATATGATTCATGAGGACTATTTTTAAAACATATGGTGATCATTGTGCGTCATGAAGATGAGATCCTTTACCCACATTTGAGATTATGAAATGTTTTGAGAAAAGCTGCTGTTCTCTCTCTGTATCAGTAAATCTCACATATCACTTCCACAAACACATACCTCTCCTTGGATCCCAATGCTTCTAGGACCATTGGAGCCAAAGTGTTGCACAGATTTACATCAACTGTAAAAGTAAAATGATTTAATCTTTTTAATGTAAAATATTTAATCCATTGATAAGAAGATCAAAAGAATGGATCTTACCCATTTTTCCCCCTAAAGTCAAATTGAGCATATCTTACATTGTATGTTTCCAGCAACTTATTTTGAACCTATATCCACTTTCAAAGGGGTGTTATACATAAACTGTTTTCTTACTTTGCTACTTTTTGTAGTGCATCAGGGTGTAGAAATATTGAGGATGTACAGGAAATTGGGCTACTTGCTGGCTGGGGAGCAATTCATATTAGCTACTGTCTACTTCATCTCCTTGTATTGTTTGGAGTCGAAATTAACTCTCCAATACCTATAGTGCCATGGAAAACGTAATCTACTTTTTTAATAGCTTGTAGATCAAATAGCTCAACTCTGGTAAATGGGTTCCAATAAAAGCTCCATTTTGTTATGCTGGGCAGCAAATCCATATTATAGAAGCTATCTACATTATTCATTGGTATTTTCCTAACTTAAAGTTTCCTTCAAATAGTGTTAACATTTGATGATGGAAAATGAAGGCCAATAAGCTGTACAGGGTACGTGCTTTGTAAAATGAATTGGCCTCTTGGGAATAGAGGAGCTACAACTTCAGTGATAACAATTATGTTTTTATGGCCCAAGACAGAAATAAAATGTTGAAATGGGAAATTAATGCAAAAGCTTAGTAGGAAAATTATCAAAAGCTTAGAATCAGAGCATGTAAAAACATTGTAATATATCAAAGAATCTGTTTATGAATGATCAGTTACAGAGAAGCTGAGAGTTATAAATAAGGTTATATTTTCCCATTCCCCTAACATCAAATACTTGCTAAAAAATCTTTTTAATAAAAATGTGCATTATGTGGGTTTTACTTCCTTTTTTTCTCAGGTTCAATTTTCCTCATTGCTTAAGGTAATAACTGAACAAAGAACAATTCATAAGTCAAAGATCACTTCAATTTCTAGTTTAATGATGGATAGACAATGATAGAACATATGAATATGAAGACATATTTGGACACTCTAAGCTTCAGAGTAATTTATGATTCTATATTAGATGTGATACTTCTGTTGTTAGTCTGCAGAAGTTGTCAACGCAAGAAAACAAAAATCGGCATGAGATGAGAGTGGATTTCTAAAAAAATCCTTAAAGAACATCTGCAAATCCATAACATGGAAATACTCAAAAATTTGTATAACTTCCTTCTGGTCAGTGCTGGCTAGTGTCACTTTGCCTTTTCTTTTTTTTTTTTTTTTTTTTCCATTTGTTATTCTGTTGTCCATTTGAATTACAAATGAGTCTATGATGGCTGGCAGCAGTTAGCAGTTGTGTATACAGGGATGCAATATGCTTCATAACCTTTATTTAGAAAGACTTTCATAAAATCCAAAATTGCATTAAAAATTCCCAGTTAGCTCAATGCCCATAGGACCTAAATTAATCGTTTTTGGTTTATTTAATCTGATTAAACTTGTCATGCTCCAGTATCTCCATGCATATTTCCATGTTCACTGTGTGCATATGCCATGTGCAGGATAGAAAAAAACATTTTTAAACGATTTTAAGCTTCCAGTTACTGAGAGACAAACCTTTGATTTCCATAAATGCATAGCAGGTGCCATTCACTTGTTTATATCTGACTTTTTAGACATTCTGGAAAGACTCTAATGTGGATTAGAATGGACAGAACAATATTATTTTTTGTGTCAGAAAGCTCCCATCTCAACTCAGGGTGACACTACTGCCCTCCATTTTGTATGAGCACATAAAATCAAATAAACATATAAACAATCTCTCATCCTACTTAAAATATTTAGAAGTAGGAATGATAGGATTAACAGATGCTATGTCTTCCCAAGGTCTGGTAGAACGTTTGTGTCAAAATGAGAAGCTGAAGGCAGACATACCAATAGCTCCTTACACTTCATCATTACAACAGTAAATGAATAGTAAAGCAACTTTTTTTTTCAAGGAAAGCAAGTTCCTACAAAACTTTAAGGTTATAAAAAAACCACAGATATTTTAGGCTTTCTGGACAGTGCCTGGGGAAAGATTAGCACTTTCAAACAAGATCCACTTGAGTCAGCAAAATGAGTAAGGAGCTGCCAGAAGCCAATTCTTGCTTATTGTCCATTTAGACACATAACGAGTGATGGGAAGTGTTGAGATGGGGAACTCATTTTAAAACTCAAATCTTAGAACTGCATAGCGACTCCCTTGAAATCCCCAGCCTGAGATGTTGCTTCATTAATAGATATCTGCATAGACTCTCTAAAAAGCAGACAGTTTTCAAAAAATTTGAGGTGGTTTCTTTGGTTTCTATTCAATATGTGGCTGCAGTTTCTAACTCACACTTTCAGGCTAAGAGTGATTCTGTCCACAACATTAAGGTGACTAAATTCTGCTCAAATCCCTTCAGACTCACGGGGGTCAGGAAAATTTAAGGTTTACTTGTAATGCTTAAAGTCTCCCCTTTCTCTTCTTAAAGGAAAGATATAAGAGTAAGGTGAAGTCTCAAATCCCTGTCTATAGTCATTTTTCTATCTCTTATGCAGTCCTGAGCACTTACTGCTAGAGAGTCTTTTTACCAGTAGGGAGGCTGTGGGTAGTGTAGGGAGTTGGTGTAAGAGATTTATCTTTAATATTGTTAGCTGACAGCTCTGTTTATTTGAGAGAATAAGTAAATGTGGTGTTAACTATGCAGTAAAACAGGAACTGCTGCTGAAAATTGCCAGTTGAGCAGTGGTCAGCCCAGTAGGTCAGAAGGCAGTTGTTCTTGATTTTTCAACAGTCAGAATAATGTTAGTTTTGTGGGAAATTTTTCATTTATATAGTTTCTTATTTTGCATGTAGTTCACAGAACAAAAAAAAAAGAGAACTATAAAATATAATAGAATACCTGATCAATAGGTGGAAAATAGTTACCTCCCACATCAATATATTCAGCATTATGTGTTTAATAGGAAGCTGTTACTATTGATTTATTTTTTAATTCACCATCCATTTAAAATGGTTTGCCTTTGTATAATGTTTTTTCTTTCTTGTCAATATATTTCAGCAAGCTCCTTCTATCTGATCTGTGCAGTAGTTGGTGCTAACACAGATCAAAGTGTATCAGATGTTTCACAGTGCACAGTTTAATGAAATGTGACTTACTTAATTTTTAGCAATTTAGGCAGCCAGCAAAGTGTCATTCAGGGGTGCTTGTGTCAGGCATTCAGGTGGAACACTCAGAACATCTGACTGAGATCTTTGAAATGTGGGTTGGGGCCACCCTGCCTCATGGAACGTGAAGGGCTGGCTCACACAGCCACACGTACACCAGGCCACTGGGGTGGAATGAAAATATCTGATCTTGAGATGTGTGGTCATTTAAGGCTTTTGTCTCCCACCTAAAGGCTAAGTGATAGAAATCTATTACAATTCATGGGGCCAGCTCCAACACCATCTCTTGTTCTGAAAAGTGCCCGATGTTGTCCTAGTCTCTCTGATTATCTCCTGTGGCTTTGAGGAAAGTGTGAGAGCAGATTTTTTTGTTCTTCTTTTGTTGTGTTACACCATGAGGCAAAATCTTTAGTACTAATTATTTATCTCAGTGGTAGTTATGTTGTACTAATGCTGCCTGCCAACCCTCCTATAGAACAGAGGTGGAGGACTCTATTATTTGAAGGATGAGAGGAGGTCAGATTCTTTTGTCTTGCTTTATTTTGTCTTTGGTGGTTTTATTTTGCTGCGCTAGTTCAGGAACCCTCGAGAAACAATCCTATTCTTCACTTCAAATCACTCCTTAAACACAGAAGAAGTTATCTTTGTTGTGACGATGTGGGTTTGCTCTTTTGTGTGCATTGACTGTTAATCAACAGGCTGTTTGTTTCTATTGGCTTCACAACTAGCCTAATCAGTTCATTACTGAGCTTAACTAAAGTGTTTCCTTCCACTCTTCAAGAAAAATACTTCTGAAGCCAGCAGATGGGCACTTGACTGCCTCTGCTCTCAATGTGTACTGTGTGCTGCACTTGAGACGGATGGCTGGCAGTGATCCCAGCCTCTTCCCTTCCTGACATCCTGTATTGTTACATTTCACCTTCATGGCTACTGAAGTTTTACATGTTCATTAAATAATGCAAGACTAAGGATGACACATATATGCATGCAGACATAGAACCTTAAAAAAAAAAAGAAGGATCTTACAGTGGTTTAACTTTTAATACTATTGAGCAAATGAAGACTGAAAACAAAACACTGGAGAAAAAAAGTAAGGGTAAATTGAGTTTTTTTATCAGTTTTCCTCTGCTTTCTAGGTCAGCATCTCATACAGAAGACTAAATCATTTTGACAAGTAAATGCATTTTCCTGTCTAATTGTTTGAAATAGCATGATAACAGCCATATTGTTACAATAAACTTGCTTTGATGATTGAACTAGATATATTTCTATCACTTCAATATTAGCCTCTACAAATTGTCCCTCCCTCATCCAATGGAATTTCAGTATTCTTTCCTCACTCATTTAAAAACAAAACAAAGCAACTTTATGAATCCCTTCACACACACACACCTACCCTTGCAGGAAAAATCTAAGCAACAAAATATTATTGTTATTTTATATAAAATATACGCAGGTCAAAAGACCAGTAATCCCCACCTGTGGATTCAAGTCCAGCATTCTAACATTGTTACTCTGGTGTTTGATATGCTTCCGTTCATTCATGAGGAGTAACTGTACCAAAAGGTTAGTTTTATTTCAGCATCAGTGAGTTACTTTTTAGACAGTGTTAAAAATGCCTTAGCATTGATTCAGTTTACTGCTTTAGCAGTAATACAGTTTTTGTTCATCAAGGATATTCAGAGTCCCAGAGTTTGCATTTTGATGAACTTGTAGGTCTTTTCCAACCTTAATGGTTCTATGACTCTATATAAGCAAATGCTACAAACAAGAGAAAAAGAGATTATGTTCTCTGTCTACTGCTTCAGAATGTTTGCCATTGAAAGCTGGTTCATATCTAGCGTAAGGAAGAACTTGCAGATAAATATATTATTAAGCAATAAAGGAGTTTATGATGGCATAAGGTGTATTACAAGGTGGTAATTCTTTAATTTTCACAGTAATGATTTAGATAAAAGAGTAAAAGTAATAAAAATAGGACTGTTAGCAGAACCACTGTGTCATACATAGTGTAATGTATAAAAGCTCACTATTCTTTGTCTGTTTAGAAAGGCAAATACTTTTAGAAACATGTAAGTTTCCTAACTTTCAAGACATTAGGAAAGGATATTCTGAAAAAAGTGAAAAAGAAACTATCAGAACATTTCAGAATGAAATGTTTAATTTTTTGGAGGAAAATTTCTTCGAATTATTTTAATATTATGCAATATAAGATAAAATGGTTTCATAGCCTCATGCTCCTGTCAGATTTTGAGTGTCCGCTCCATAATTTTTTATAATGGAAAACCTTTTACTACAAGTAAGTAAGAAATACAGCAGCTGCAGGCAAATGCTTTCAGTCAAACAGAGATGTGTTGTTTTTGTGTAGTTCATCATCCTGACCTGGAAAAAGTATTTGAATGTGAATGTGAATTCTTCTTCAGAGACACTCCAATTATTGCTCTATATATCACCTTCATCATCTTTCATCATTTAAGGTCCAATCCAGAGGCCCTAGAATTCAACAGCAGTATTTATTCAGGCTGCCATAGGCTTTGGATCAGGAGGTGAAAAGGAGTTCCAAGTCTCATTATTCAGTGAGAACTAGTGGAGTTTGTTTCAAAAGTTAAGCAGATATTGATCTGGTGTATGGAACTATTACATGATCTTCTGAACATTTGGACTAAGCCCTGGAATTGTTGTACAAGGTTCTGGCAAATCATGTTGGCTAACCAAGTATGAGCCTAAAAATCCACTGAAATTTTATAGCCTACAAATTCTGAATAACCTCCTTAACCTTATTCATACCTAGCTAATCATAAATATTGTGCTAGTGGTTTTTGTTGTTTTTTTTTTTTTTGGCGATAAATTCTACTAGGTCTTAATGTGAAAAGTTCCGATGTGCTTTCCCAGAGAAAGCACAGTTTCAGAATCAGTCTGAAGCGGCCCCAGTACAAACACTTTGACCCCTTGACTCAAGGCTTCTCCACAGTGTATTGTGAGAATGTAATTTTTCAAGCCTGAAAATGAGAAGTGGAAGCTAGTCTTGATCTTTTTCTTTTTGTTGATATAGGAAGGGGAGAGAAATGGTAGAGCCGCCTAGAAAACAAGGACAAAATTGAAGAATGATGGTTTTGGTGCTTCTGCTGCCCAACAAAAGAGAGAAGGGGATAAGGATGATGTCTCAGCTGAGTCTACTGGCTTGAGGGGGGCTGGAAGTAGGTGCCCTGTATCGCAGCCTGGCCCCTAGCTGAGCCTCAGCAGTGGCAGCAGCACACCTATTTATGTCTAAGGTTTGCTGCCAATACAGATGATGTTTGTACCATGGCTGTGGTTGTTTTCTCATCTGTTGTCTAAAGCAGCCACCCACTTTGTCTGTGCCTAAAGTTTACTCTGTTCTTCCAACAAAATTCCTTTTTTGTTTTGTTTTGTTTTGCTTTGAGAGGTATTCAACACTCTTTTTTCTCCTCGCAACCTCAGTTGAAAAGACACATGGTTTTTTAAAGACTTTAAAAATACTTTCTGGGGATTGATTGTGACATTTCAACTGTTCCTCCTATACTAATGTAGTAATTATACTGCTGGGTGTAGGAAAAATTAAAAATAAATAAATAAAATCAGCATGGTTCAGAGATCTTGAGGTCCATCAAAAATTTCAGAGAGCTTTAGCTCCAGAAAATCTGTGAAGATTTGCAGGAAAATTCTCAAAACAAACATTTTGCAAAGAATCAGTAACAACTTAATCCACATTAATTAGGACAGCAACATTATAAGCGCAGTTTTGTAGTGGTGTTAAGTGTGAAAGCTTCTTACTATTTTGCTCAGATAGTGTTGAGTAATGATGTACTTAAATAATATTTATTTTGACTCAGTAAATTTCTCATTATACAGGATTATATTTACGAAGCATGGACGGTAAAAAGTACTTAACATTAAATTCTAACACAAAATCTTAATTTTCAAAGTATTATTGAGTATTTTCAAAGTATTTTCAAAGTATCTTAATTATTCTTATTAGAATATTTTCTAAATAATTAATATATTTTGAAGTCATTGGTTTTTATTTATGTTCACATTAATGTCCATGAAAAAGATCCAGCATAATAAAATATTTTCTAGGATCTTTATTTTTTTCAGTGATATACAGTCAGTTTCCAGAGAAATCTTGTCTTTTCTATAGAGAGAAATGCCTGTAGTCACAATAGGTCATCTTCCTTCATAAAAAGTAATAAAATTGCCATGAAAACCAAACCTTTATGTAAGCAGGATGTTTTGACAATTCTGATTGCTTCAGATGTCCAAAATTATGATTATAAGCAGGTGTCAGGAAGGTATTGCAGAAGGATTTTTTTCCTCCATTCATTACATATGAAAGAATTATAAAAATAAAAGCTAGGAAGATTGATTGTTGCTGTCTGTGATGCAGTAATTCAGTAAAATTGAAATCTGACATTTGTTGACTTAAGATTAGCAGCAGTCTGGCACGGGGAGAAAACAATACCTTATACAATTTTCTTTCTGACTTATGTTCCTAATCCCTGTAAAATGTCAAATTGAAGGTGAGAAAGAGCAAATCTCCTGTGCAAGAATGTAACAAGAGAAACTCTGACCATGTGACCAACTCTTGCCATGAATATTTGCAGAAGATCATTTTTGCTGACAGCAGAGCTGTGGTGTTGTTTTCATGCTGGTTAATCCGAACACACCAAATGAATTCTGGTGACATTTGCTGCTCAGGTCTCAGCTTTTCTTCTTCTAGTCTCATCCTGATTCCCTGTTCCGAGGCAACACACAGTGTGGATGCACTGAAGTGTGCTATTTGGACAACTTCTTTCAGGCTGACTCCCTCAAGAATAGCTGCCATACAGCTTGTGCTTCATTGCTTAGTTATAAAATACAGCACACACTGTACGTGGCCAGAAGAAAGAAACAAACAAAATTACCCAAATAAAAAACCCATCTTATAACCTTTTGCATCCCCCTACCCACCACTTTTTGTTTAAGGCAAACAGCCTAATGACAATTCAAGTGCCTCAGAAATACAAACCTACGTTGACATGAGCTAAGTGCTGTCACAAAATTGAGGCAGGGTATGCAGTTCTTATGATGTGCTGGATATTAATGTGTTTTGAAGGCAGGATAGAGCACTTCACTCAGCAAGTCTGTTCTTTACTTAGCCCTATCTTTCTGTTTGCTCAATGTGAAAAAAAAAAAAACTTTATTGCATTTTTTCTTTCAAAACCACCTGCAAAAACAGTGTGTTTTTGAATTTCTCTTGCTTGTTTACTTCTTCTTTTTTGCACTTAGTATGATTTGGATAGACAATATATTTTCAACAACAGTATGTGTTTACATGTTAGTGGGTGTTTGTGAAAAGACTGATTTATTTAATGCTGCTCTAAATGCCTTTTCTCCTTTTTGTTGTGAGAACTCTTAATTTTTGCCAGAAGAGAAGGGGAGAACTTTATAAACCCAGCTTTTCTTCAACTTAGTTCCTAGGTTTCTGCTGAGAAATCTATTGCAAGAAAGGCAAACTGTTTCCACAGAAAATCACCTTACCAAAACCACAGTTATTCATCAGAAAAGATTTGGATGGAAACACTTTGTCCAGTCCCATTTTCTTCTGCATTAACAGCTATCTTCAATGCACAGATCTTTGAATGCCTTCCAGTTACATCCCTCAAAGATTAGAGATGTACCCCTCCCTAACAGTTGCCTCATTTGCAATTGTCTGATCAGCCCTCAGCCCTCAAGCACAACTTCAGTGTTTCGTAACATTAATTTCTTATAGCCAACCTAAAATCTTGGAAAACTGAAGACATTCTCTTGAAGCAGCAATGATGCAATATCCATTACTTGTATATTTTTTATGTTCTTTGTTGTCTTACTAGCTTACCAGAAAAAAAAAAAAGGAGCAATGAGGGAACATACTTAATGGTTCTTGCCTTTTTTCTCTTCCTCACAACCCTTCTTTCAAAGTTCTATTTTGAATATTTCAATGCATTAATTTTCTTTAATGTCTATTTTTCACATAATTTTCCAATATTATAGCTAACAGAAACTAAATAACTCGAATTCTTTGTTGCAGCAATCTATTATGCAAGTATATGCATACTCTTCATTGTGCACTATTCAATAATGAGATAGTACAAAATCATAAGATATGCATGACATTGACTTTTTTACTAGTGGTCAATGTGGTGTTCATTGTGGTAATGAAATATTATTTTTAAGTACTGTGTGCATGGTGTAAGGTTGTTACTGGCATGTAAGTATAATAGGGATCAAAATGACGAGCAGGACAATCTTCATCAAGAAATTGATGTGAGTTTGAGGATAATGCTTTTACTTCTAAATTTAGAGATTTTAAAACACCTGTTTTCTAAAAACAACTATAAGAAATACAGCAAAAGGGAAGAGTAGAAACTACAATTGCTAAAGCCAAATGCGGTAAGTTAGATCTGTGGCTCAGTAATCAGCACTGGAATCTTTCAGCAATATCCAGAAAATTACAGATTCTGTGCAGGTTCCTCAGCTTTGTCTCATTCAGACTGGATGGGCATGTTGAAGCGCAAATGATTAGACTTTTCCATTCCTGGTTACTTTTACTTTTTGAGATATCTATTTCTGCCTCTGTTCTCATGTGGTAAGTGTAGTTTCTTGATAAAGGTCCCTGGCAAATTTCATGACATTCGTCATGAGTGAATGAGTCAGTGAGACTGCACACCCCTGAAAAATAGAGGACAGAATCACAGAGGAAGACACAGATGTTTGATCGCATTTTTCATGTGCACAGAGCAGGGAAGAAACTTTACACTGAGCAGAACAGTTTGAACACAGTTTTGAACCCAGATGAACTTGTTCTTTTGAGTGGTATGGTGTACTGCTTTGAGGATTTTAGTGCTTTCATGTGCTATGTGACTGTCCTCTCATGTACAGGTGGAGCAGAAAGGGTGGATGACCATGTACAGATTTTCTCAGGTTTCTCTGCAGTGTTAGCAGGCCTTCTACTAATTGATACCTTTGCTCTTAGTGGCAAGGAGAGTGATTAATCTTTGCACTGAATTGCTATGGCAGAACCCTGCCTTTAAATTTCACACATTTTGAGAGTCAGTCTTTCTAAAGGAGAGCGTTACTCAGTGATCATTCAGGGCTTGCTTCATTTGGCATAAAAGTTTCATCAAGTGTTCAGGACTTTTGTTAAGTCTGGACCTCAAGAGACATGAGATTGGCAAGAGAAGTAACTATTGCTGCCTGAAATACCATGGCTTGTACAGCCAGCAAGAAAAAAAAAAAGAATTAAAATTCTAGCTTAATGACTGACAGAGAAGAAATATGAAGTCTTGTACAGGATGAGAAAGGGTAGGCACCATCTGCTACTCTGTGGAGCAGGATTATAAAATACGTCAGTCATGCCATCGATGAGAAAAGCAGAGAAAATGCTGCATGTCACGGCATCTGTTATCACAGGTAGAACTTTCAGGGAAGAAATAAAGTGCCTGATACAGTGCAGAGAAGCTGCTGCTGGTGGTGATGTAATTCTCAGCACTTCTGAATGTTCAAGCTCTAGATTCCAGGGATAGTCTCCATCATGATGGAGGAGGAAGCATGCAGAGAAATGCAAGGGAGATGAAATATTTATCTTAGACTTTGTCAGTAGTGAAAACATGAAAATATTTCTACTCTAACAATTTCTTTTTCCCATGTAATGTCATATCCATCATATTTCTAAACTAATGGCTTTGTGTCAAGAGTTTGAAAGCTCCTTGACTTAAAAATTTTACAAGTGTTGATAAAGTTATTAATCCAGCATCTACTCAGAGAGACAGATATTTGCTATCCATGACATTCACGTTCTCAAGAGAAATGTATTCAACAGAGCAGCAGGATAGTTGGTAGCATGCTTTTGACCAAAGAGAGTCTGGCCAAGGTCAGAGGACAGAAGGCCAGATCTTCCAATGACCAACAGTTGCATGTGCAGAGAATGAGGCAGATTAAAGGGACTGGGTTGCTCAGTACAAAGGTGCATGTGATACCCAGGTGACTCCTCTTAGTCCTCTAGAAAAGGATTATCTATTTTATTCTTCTTCAATAAGGCCTGGATCAGTGATGCTGGACTTTGATTTAATATTGGAAAAACTGAAAGACTGAAATAATAACAGTATCAATCCGGTTTCCTACTGCGGCTTAGAGTCCTTTGAGGGATGCAATTTGGACTACATATGTAGGATGCTTTGTGCATGTCATGTCATCTTGTTTTCTAGCCTCCTACTGTGTAGATATCCTTATAAAGGACTTTACGATTACATTTTTGAGTTTCCAGAAATATTTCACTGATCACTTGGAATGTGGGTTCACATCTTCCCTCAGATTCATGAGAAGCTAAAAGAATGATATTGTCCTCATGTTTGACTGCAGCAGAGATGCTGGTTCATGTTGTAAGCTTCATAAGTTTGGATATGCTAAAAGAAGAAAAGGACAAACCTTAACTCTTTTTTTTTTTCCTGTTGAACATTTTGGTTTTATCTTCTTTCACAAGTATAGCATATTCAACCAGAGATCGTTTCCCAGAGAAATATCAGTTCCTGATGGTATTTACAGAACATCTATAATTTTTAGAGATTTAGTTCCTTGTGAACCCATGGTAAGAACACTGCTGATCAGATCCTGGCTTTGCATTGACATCTACATGATATCATGTATCTGAGCTCAGAAACACTGCAGTCCATTTTTCATTACTGTAAGCCAGCAACAGACCTGCAATCATTTGACTCACTGAACAGTGGGTAACATATGTGTTTTGAAATAAGGTAAGAGATTTGATTGCCTTTCTCTTGACCCTGCCTTTGCCATTTTAAATATTTGGTTTTATTTTGTTGCAAATCTAGATACATTGCTCTGTACTCTTCTCATTCTGTCTGATATTTCTATAAAAGCAGTTTCTACAGTAAAAAACACAGAATTTTAAAATGGATTCATATTAGCCGATTTGAGAAAAAAAATACCATTTCCACATCAATGTAGAT
>WAAE01030316.1:0-13678 GCA_013400495.1 Nicator chloris | reverse complement strand
TTGTGTTTTGTTTTGTTTGTTTTTCTAGATTTAGATCTTCATGCTTGTGTCCTGTTGGGGGATGCTGCCTCTAGGGGAGAGGCATGAGTGTTTGAGCTGGAATATCCCTCAAGGTGAATTTTTTCCACTCATGGGTTTCAAATTTTGGATTTAGTTTCTGCACTTACAAAATGGAGATGACACCATCCAAGCAATATTGCTGAGAAGATTGACTACATAATATGAGGGATTTAAAAATTGCTAAAATTATAGATATTACTATTACTAGTTAAGCTAGAATTCATGATACTTAATTTGCTTTACAGTTAGCATTTAAACAGAAATATTCTCATTCTGAGAATTTGGCTAAGAAAAACAATTGCTTTGCTGAAAATAGTTAAGCTACAGTAACATGTGGTAAAAAAGCCCTAAACAAATGTTCAGATGAATTTACTGTGAATGTTGTTAGATACAGCCCGGCAGTGCAAACTTGTGTTGCTTGTAAAAAGACAATTTATGTAGTTAGTGCATGTGCAAGTTGAAAATTGTCATTTAATGATAATTCTTATAATCTCATCAAGGTTGCGCATGCTCTTCTGAGTATCTTCAATTAACAAAACTGACCTTTTCAGATACTGAGACTGGGAGTTAATTACACTCAGTTTTTGAGGATGTCTTCTTTGTTATTGGCAGCTGTTTGGGAGGGAATGTGTGATTACTCAAGTGAAAATCAATCTGACTATTAATTGTCAGATTGCAGAAATATGCAGTTTTCAAATAAATAATATTTTTTAAAATGCAGAATTTTTTTCTAAACTGTCACAATCCAGGTCAGGAGCTGAAATTGTGTTAAACTCAGTGGGTCCAGGATGTAATGTTTGTGGTTTCTGTGGCAAAATATGATCAATAACAAAGTCAGAATAGATTAGCATCATAGCGTTTACATGTGTCAGGAGCCTTTATTTGATCCTATAACTAAGCCAAAAATAAATATTTTCTTGTTGGAAACTGAGTTTTTTCTATTTTCTTGTTGGAAATAATAATGCTAGGTGTATTGCTGTTGTGCCTCATGGGCTTTATGAATGTGTGGCATTCACAAAGGTTTTAGTATCACAATGAGCTGAATTCTCTGAGCTGACCTGAGCTGCAGCTCTCCTATCTTGTGCTCCAGATCACTGCATACTCTGAGCTGACAGACAGAATATTCTTAGTTGGAAGGGCCCCACAAGGATCATTGAATCCAGTTGTAGTCAAATGTTAATTTAGCTGCTTTAATGAGAAACTGCCGTGCTACAGGCTCACCGTGTCAGTTACTGGCAATAGACCTGACAATGGTAGGTTACATTGGATAGAAGGTTGATCCAACATAAAGCTAACCCTGCAAAACCCTGCAGACTGGGTTGGAAGAGTGAGTGGAGAGAGCTCACCCTGGTGTAATATAACCATTAGATATCATATGAGGAGGGGACAGGAACTTATGGATATGGAGAAACAGAGTGTAAGACTATCCTGTGATTCTATTCAGTGGCAGCCAAATGCTGCCCTTGAGCTGTCTTGGCCATAATTTCAAAGTGATTGATAAGACTCTGTGGTTGCATTAAACCCTTGTCCATGTGTAACACAGTATGTCATAAAATATCTGATGTTCCCAGACTCTGGGGGTTGCTCCCTAAACAGTTTTGCCATCAAGAAATGGGAGAAGTCTAGCAAGGCCTGAAGACTTCAGCCATGTTACATGCTGTTGCTGACTTCAAGGTTCTGCATTATTTTCCATCAAGAAAAGCACTACTTCTAATCCATATGTATTACCTGATGCCATGATGAGCTATTAACATGAGAGTGTGCATGGAAGAGAAGTAGGAGAAATATTCAGTGGGACGACCTAGAAAACCGCTGCACAAATCATTACTGCAACAGGGGTTGTGGTATAGAAGACGTAGCAACAGTTCTGATTTTCCAAATACAGTTTGCTCTGAAGTAAACTCCTCAGCAGATCAGACATTCACATCCTTGGAATGTTTAGAAAACTAATGACTGAGAGAATCAAACATGCACTTGCTGTACATAAAGGCATGATCAAAGCCCTGTGAAGACATGCATGTATTTTTTAACATAGATCACAAAGCACCAGTCCAACTTTGCTCAACCTGGAGATTAGCCCCAGGGCATTTCAGATGTGGAGCAGGAATCTGCAACACAAGTCATGCTGCTTTCCACTCTGTGTTTTTTTGTTTGTGGCACAGATACAGTAATGAAACTGCCTCTTTCTGAAGGAGAGAAGAGAGATATTCTCTGTATGAGAATAACTGTGGAGCTGCATCTCATTTAGGTGGTGAATGATTCAACTTCCCTCTATCAGCTAAACCCTTGGTGAAATTTCACTTGGAAAGGATGGGGAGAAATGCTATGACAGGATGAACAGATGTCATCAGAAAAGTTGTTGCAGAAAAGACAAGCTGTAGGGAAGTAGAACAGCTAACTGGATGCTCGTGCTTCATGAGAGTTTGCCAGAGAAAAAGAAAAAACACACTCTTTCCCTTGGACTGATGACGGTTTCAAAGCTGCAGTCATATTCACTCAAAAATCACAGAAGAATGAAGTACAGAAAGGCCCTTTTTTCCCTCTGTGAGTGGAAAATTACTGCTGTTATATCTGTGTGTGTCACAAATATTGATGTAAAATTATGCAAAAATAAATGATGGCCAGAGGTCATGTGGATCCTTTGATAAGCAAGACCTATCCATATTGTAATATAATTTTGTGCCAGATTATGCTCCTGGCAAGAATCACCAAATATATTGCAAAGGAAGGAGGTCGATTTGGCATATTTTTGGAATCTGTGGTTCAGGTATAAATCCCCTCTCTTGGAAGAAAAGCTTTAGCTGAGCACTGGTTGTTTAACTACGTGGGATGGTCACTGGGCTTTTGACAATGTGAATTTCTATTTCTGATCATACACTGTAAAATTTAGGCAAACATTACCACTTTGACAGCGGTGTGTGGATCTATAGACACAAACCATACAAAACGTATGTCAATTGCTGTTCAAATCCCTTCCTTCTATGTCAACCATGCAGACTCTGGACACTCTTTTGTTGTTAAATGTTTGAGGTTTGTTGAGTCTAATTCCTTCTCATGGTCAATCTTTGTAAGATTCACTCTGCATTATGATTGTGAATACTTAGTAAAAAGGAAACTGGGGAATTAAACATGTTTAATACTCTCTTTGATAGCAGATATCATCACCCTCTACAGAGTTGCAGCATAAAATGTTAACATCATTGCCTACATTGAAACGTGTTTAAAGTTCTCCTATGTAACTATTTTTTAAAATAAATAATTCTTATAGCTTGTTTACATGATGTAAAGAGTTACACATCCGTTTTCAAGAGCAATTTGCCGATTGAAATGTCAAACCTTTGCTTCTTTTCAGAGCTGAAACATGAGATCTACGTTTGGAGGCTGACAGCTCAGCGCATCAACCCAGCCAGCAGAGAGGAGACTGCTGTGAAATGCCTCCTGATGCAGAAGGTGCTGACTCTGGAGATGCTCCTGAGGAAGAAGCTGATGACGTTTCACAGGTAAGCAAGGACCAGCGTGTTTCACCTCCCCTTTCAGGGATCTTCACTGGGACAAGACCTGCATTCCTAGCTCTGTCTTGAGACGGATGTTGGGGCAGATAGGAAAAGACACTCTCAGCCTCAGTAAAACACTAAGTATTTTAGGACAAAACTGATGTGCAAGGCCTAGAAAATATATTTGTCAATATGACCCAAAAATTAAAGGCCTAGAAATTTCAGGCAGCTTTTTGTTTAAAAAGATCACAAATATATATTGCACTTTTCCTTACTGTTGTGGCTTCAGCACAGTAAGATGCTGGAGTTTCTTTTTTTTACTGAAAAAATTCAAATTCTCTTCAGTGAATGGGTGAGTTTTAAAAACATTTCACCAGTGAATTGCTGTGTTTTACAATTATTTCATGATCAAAATTTCAGCATGAACCTGAGTGCAGACATATTTTTATGTATAGAAAGGAAGATCACATAAACTATGACTAAAAGAATATTGACCTCTTTTTGTTTAGATTCTAGTAAAACTAGATGTTATGGATACCGTGGAATTTGATGACTGACGATAGCAGTGATAAATATTTTGAATGTTAATTGACTAAATTAAAATTGGAATAATTAATTGCAATTAATAACCTTGTTAAATAATTTGAGCAAGAACATGTAAACATGATTTCTTGAACTATTGCAATAATAAGATTGTTTACATATTTTTGCTGATATTATGTATTTTGAATTGAGTGACAGTATTAATATGTGAAGACAAATAAGGCCGTTAAAACTGCCTCCTGTTCAAAAGATTTTAAGATAATCAGACTTCACGATATTGTAAAGAGGACCCTTCTGACTTACAAATAAAAACTATATATTTAATCTTGAAAATCAGGATTCCTCCAGCACAGCAGATTTAAAGCAATGTAAAAATGCATTAGCATTAACAACAGAGCTCCTGAACTGCAAAGCCCAAGGCATTTTGCTGGAGGCCTGACTGCACTGATAACACAGTGAAGTTATTCGGATCTTAAAAACTTCATTATAAAATGCAAATGTGAAACACATGCGTTCTGACTTGCTGATGTTAGCACACGACACTTGTCTTATCGCAGCAGGACACACACATCAGCTCCTGAAACTCTTAAGGGAGCTACATATTGCAGATAGCCAGATCCTCTACTGAGGTCTATACCCTGGAGTCCAGCTCCTTCCCAGCCTGTGGCTTTCTTCATGAACAGAAGGCTTTGTGTATTAGTGGAGACTGTTACAATGGAGTCTTAAGTGAATGCTCATGGGAATTTTGCTGCTGGATGTAAGAAGGCCACGACTCCTTTGTGATATGCGTTACTCCACACAGAGAAAGAGGTGATCTATATGTGATGACAGGTTTATTCCAACACTCTTGGCAGAATTCTGATTTCACACTGGAAAAAGTAGTTTGTTTTTTTTCCAGACAAATTTCACAAGAAGACAAAAACTGGGAAACAAATATCCAGGAACTTCAGAAAAAAGTAAGTAGATGGCAATTTTTTTTTCAGTATTCATGTAAATGATGCTATGCCTTTATATTGTGCTTAAAATCTAATGGAAATTTAATAACTCTCCTGATAGCCAAAAACGTTAGCAGCCAGGGTGGTTGGTTTCTCAGTCAGACAAGGTTACTGAACCATATGGTGAGGTTTTGTTAGGTTTTGTACTTTTGTTCCTTAGAAAACTATAACTTAAAGAACCAATGAATGATTCTGCAGTGTTTTCTTAAATTTTTAATCCATAGCCAGAAAGGCTCAGGAGGTATCAATAAATTGTTTGTAGCCATGATGAATGATAATAGAGTACACTTCTGCTAATGTATTCAATGCTGACTCTAATTTAATGCATTTTGGTGACACTACTGCTTTTATTATTCAAGTAGGGATAAACCACTTGATAAATCCTGTTCTCTTAGCTGTGCACACACTAGCACTGCTTAAGTCTTTATGCTGAAACTGAGAAGTTGGAACTCTGTGGTGGGGTTAGTGTCTCCTAAATTTAATTGAGTGTCACACTCTCTGTACCTCACTGGCATCACTAATGAATCAGGCCTGTGTTTGAGAGCTCAAGTCCTTGATTGGACTCCTTGGGGTGCAAGCCCTTGACTGGGAAAACACTGTCCCAGGTGTCACACCAAACCAGAGCAAACCCAACAGATTTTCTTTACACCCCTTTCAAAGCATTGCATAAGAGACAAACTTTTTAAAGAACAGAGATTTAGTTGTATTTTAGTAGAGCTTTAAACTATGTGAAACAAGAGGCAAAGTCAGTCTGGGAGAAAGTGATTTCCTGGAGTGGTAGCGAAAGCAGAGACACGACAGAAAGCACCGGGTCTGAGGGCTAAGGGCACAAGGAAATTGGCCCAGTGAAGCAGGAGCTGGGCACGGAGGGTACAAATGGTGTAGAGAGGAAGGGCTTGGCATGTACATGAGAGTTGTATGGGAGGTGTGAAAGATTTGCCCTCTAGAGTAGTTCATAGGTTTTCAAAGCACACCTGGAAAAAGAAGGGTGATTTTGCCCCAGATCACAAAACCACAGAGTGCTCAGAATGCCCTCTATGGTAGGAGTTGCATTTCAACCCTACTTCACCCTCTGGAATGAAGTTGTGGAGGGGGCAGCTGAATACAGCTGAATGTATGCAGTAGGTGCTACATACTTGTACCTCTTAAAGCCCCTTGGTCCACATACTCATTTTTTTAATAGGTATGCATAAGATGCACACCTATAAAAATATTCAGGTAGTTCTTCTGTCTTTTATGCTGAAGAGGAATATACAACACTGAAACAGCAGTTTGAGCTTCACACATGCTTTTCTAAACTCTATGCATAATATATAGCTTCTTCCTTATTATAATTACTAATTTTATTTTCCTGTCTGTCTCCAGCACAGAATAACAGACAAAATTCTTCTCATCAAGTGTCTGACAGTGCTGGGATGTGTTATTCTTATGTTTTTTCTCAACTCATTTGTTCCAGGCATCTACCTAGATCTCGGTAAGTTTCCTAGTTTTGTTCTAAGTAAAACAAGCAACCTTCCTGAAAAAAAGCCAGTGGTATCTTTCTGTGTCTCAATCTTTTTAGAAAGCCATTTTTCATATGTCCCTGTTCTCACAATGCTACCAGGTTAAGTAGCAATTTCTCTGGGAAGAGAAGAACAGGTTTTAAGAATTCAGTCACGTCCCAGTTACCCCAGGAGGAATAATAGAGAGTGCTCATGACTTCATTTTCTGGACTTTCCAATACTAATGAGCTGGCTAAACATTCCAGAATGAGCAAATTTGACCTTGGCATCATTTGCACTGAGTGAATGACCAAGATGCATCAGGGAGATCAGAAAATAGTCACTCCATGGGAGAACAAAGAGGCAGTTTGGCATTATTCCTTAAGTATAGAAAGCTCTTTGTATAATTTACACTCTCCATTACTTTATCACCGTAATAATTCATTTCCAAAAATAAAAACTGCAGGACACTGTATATGGGTGAAATGAAAATAGCTGTGTGCATACTTTCTATATATAGATCTATATGTGGAGGTTTTTATACAGGTAGTTGTATATCTCTACTAGAAAGAGCTCCACATATCCTGAAATCAGAACTAAATTGAATCTCACATTTAACTGAAAGACAGTCATAAAACCTACCTGTGCACTGACCAATAGAAAATGAAAATATTTTTTCTTGCTGCTGAGCTCTTGAAGATTATGGAATTTCAGGTACATTTTTTTTGTCATGCAATCTGAATTTACACATTATGTACTTCTATCTCAGTGGCTGAGAGATGGAGCAGTCTTAAAGAGGAATAGCTCAAAATGAATAACTCAATAATCATATACACAGATATTACATTGACATTTATTTTTCCTGTGCAAAATATAGAGGCAATTATAGCTCTACAATGGTGATCAGCTTGTAAGCAAGACCTTCCATATCTGCTCCTGACAGACTACTTGCCATGCAAATGGGCAATTTCAGCCCACAAAGATTACTGTCTGTTAAGAAGTTAAAAGTATTATAGTATTATAACACATCAGAAAACTGATGTATTATAACAGCAAGAGTGCTATGTTAATAAGATCTGGGGAAATGCAGAAGCTGAAAATATTTGAAGGCATTTGAAGTCATGGTGGCTGAGAACATAAGAAAGGCCTTCACACTTACAGTTTAAGAAATCAATTTACACCCTTACTTTTGTGTCTCAGGTAAGTGGCACTGAACCATGTAGGACTTCTTGAATTAAGCCAAACATCTCTAAATGTTTTTGAAAAGCCATACAATCATTAAAGGCTAAACAGCACTGGTTGTGTATGCTCCTGGTAAGACATTTTTTCAAAACTGCAAAGGAGTTGGAGTCAATGCTAGAAGAAACATAGTAACTATTGATCTTTTTTTTTTTTTTGGTCTTGCTTTATGCCAGTAAAATAAATGAAAACAAACAGAACATTTGGCAGTGTAGGTTTCTGTTATTCAGTAGCTGAATAACAACTGAAAAAGTAAATAAGGGCTGTATGTGTTCTGTATAATTTCTCCCCCTTCTGCATTCATGGAAAACCTTTCGGATTAATGAATAAATGTTACTAAAGCATACACATTATTTCTACTGAAAAGTAACTGAAGCTGTAAACTTCTACTGATAAGTTTACAGGTTCCATAATTTACAGGTTCTTGTTTTTGTTTCCTGACTTTCACTATCTTGATGACAGCTGTCACTTATTTATCATTACTGAAGTAGTGTTGCTGTGAGGCTCTATGGATTTTAGTCTTCCAAAGCATGGAAATGTATTTCCTAATATACACGACATCTGGTATTTTGTGGGCTTGGGTAAATTTGTTCAATATGGATTTCTCATAAAAAACGAAAGTAAATTGCAGTTCAGTGTTTAATTTTCTACCAGAATAATGGTTTATACAGAGGCTGAAGTGTTAGAAATCTAATAACTTTAAATTGCATTTGGTAGAGAGAATTAGAAAGATTTTAAAATTCTTTATCAGTCCCAAGCCTTGATACAATTTTTTCATTATGGACTTGGAATCATTAATATAATTTGAAGGTACTGACATTTTAATTTAAATAATAAAATTTGCATATTTAGCTGCCTTTTGAAATGCAGAACTCTTTCCTCTTCAGTTTTCTTGTGCCTGTTCATTAATTTATTTAGTGTAATTCTATGAAATATCTATGTTAATTAAAGATTAGTACTAAGACTTAAAAAAATCAGATACTAAAAACTGTAAGACTCCTATAGTACTTTAATTTGGCTCCATGAGATTTTATTTTATTGATAAATCATTGATAAAACATCTGAGAAAAGATGACAAAGGATGAAATTTAAGTCCCTTTGAGGATTCTACCTGGCTACTATTTTGACTTTACCTTTTAGGCGGACATGTCTAGAGCTTTGAACTGTATTAATATGTCTGAAAATATTTAAAAAGTAATATAAAGTAAGATTTTGAAATTTTAAACTAGATTTTTTGAAGGGAGCGTTCAAAGTGACTGGGTCAAAAAAAATACCAAAATCAATTTACAGCTTAATTTCTTCTTCTTCTGTGGGGAAGGTGCTTTATCTTTGATTTGGTTTTAGTCAGTTCAGTGAGTTGCTGAGCTGCTGTGAACTTTGTGCAGTTCCTTCTAGTATCTGTGAAGAGGGACCCATTCTCTCAGTGGCCCTGCTTCTGCCTGCCTCTCTGTGCTCTCTGCATGCAATGCAGGCAGCCTTCCCTTGCAGCCCCCCTCACTCTTGCTCCCTTCCACCTCTGGACACCTCTTTCCCAGGGCCAGGCTCACTAGTTTCTGACACAGGAGAATGTCCTCTTCTCCTTTAAAAGGTTGCAACAAACTCTGTTGCTCTCACATTCAAGGAACAAGGTGAAAACCCAAGAGTAAAGAGATGGGATAGTTCCTGTTTCAGAGAGGAGATACTGCCCCAGTTTTGGCTGCAGGCTGCTGGAAGCTGGGATGGAATGCCAGGAGAAATAAAATTGTTTTTTGTGGTTTTGCCTTATTTCTATATTAATTCCTGCCTTATCGCCACCATTGTTCCTGTTAAAGACATGACTCTTGCACAGATGAACCTATGGTGCTACCATCCATAGCTTTTCTCATGTTCCTTTGATGAATTATTTCAGCAAGGGGACAGGGACAGATTTTTTTGATTCACTGAATTCTTCCATAATTAAGGACTGCCATTTGTTCACTTGAGGGAGCTGTCTTGGAATTTTTTTACTTGTGTAGAGGGGTCATGTCTTAATGCTACTGTCTGAGGCCATTCTGGTATTTTTGGTGCCACAGGCATCTGAGATCCTTCAGACATCAATGTTTAAGCTAATTATCTTCATCTGCCCTCAGAATAATCTCTGGAGGTGTCGCTAATCAGTGGAGGAGGTCAAAAGCTGTGATTCAGCCTGGTTTCATCTGTGGTATGGTTAACTGAAGCAACGTTAGCAAACTCTCCAAATTCAGGAACTTGTAACTAACTTTAGGAACTTTCAGGTAACTAACATGATCACTATGACCTTTCTGGGCAGTAGGACAAGTTATATAATCAGTATTCTATGTCACTCCTGTCAGGCAAACATCCTAGATCTAAATTTCCCTCATCATTCTTGCACTAAAGCTAAAATTCCTCAATATTTACAACCAAAGGTTATCTTGTTTGATGAGACTTCTTTCTCTTGCAAAAATTTCTCTCATCCTCTGTATTGATGTAGTTTAACTTCTGACTGTGGACTTAGTCTGCAAATTCTGCTACAGCTGCTTTTGAAGGTCTGAAGGTCTCTTTTGCTGTTTATGATAACTTGTTGTGTGTTTCTTCTTTGAAACATTTTAAAACTGTAACAGAAATAGTGGAGAAGTAGGACAATAACCGTTTTCATTTAATATAAGCTGACTCCTGTTTTTTTGGTAGGCCATGATGTGCAGACTTCTTTTTATTTTATTGCCAGAGCATTAAAGGGGAAATGTATTTGGTTGGTGTAGATAGGGAAGTCTCTTGTTGTATTGTCACTCCTTTGAATGCCAGACGCCATATTTATTAAGTAATTTCCATAATTTACAGAAAAATTATTCACATTCACATGAGAAATTAAATATCTTAATGGGAAAGGGTCTCAGTCGAACAGTGTCCTCCCTCCATTATGTCTACAGAGACTATTATGCAAATTATAGCAAAAATTTTGTTTTAGCTGGAGAGAGGAGTCACTTCTCAAATTCAGGGAAGTGGATGGAATTTCAGGTTTCTCCTCTTGCTTTTGATTTCCATCCCGCTTTTGATTTTCATATGTTTCAGCAGACATGCTCAATTTTCAGCTTACACAGTGATTTACACAGATGAACCAATAATTATTATAGAGTCGAAACTGAGTGGCACTTATCAGGGGTCTTGCTTAGTGAGGAAGAAAGGGCAGCACAGTCCTAGAGAGCCTCACAAACTTGCTTACATTTGTTTTTTCATCACAGAATGGTGAAGTTTCATATCAGTATTTACTTAGAAACAATGATGCCAGTTCTCCATTACTGCAGCCTACTAAGATTTTAACAACTATCTTAATCCATTTATTTTCTGTAACATTTAAATTAGGAGCTCACTGCAGGAATGATTCTTTGCTAACAACTTTGAGACAGATCTGTAGGGTCAGTATGTGTGTGTGTAAAATCTTGCATGAATTGCAGTGCTGCAATGCAGAAATCTTTGACTTAGGGATCTTTGACTAAATTGTGTGATAATGTAAACCGAAAATCTCCGGTATTCCACAAGTGAGATAAATGTAGTCTGTGTGGTTTTGTTCTGAAGATGCATCCGAGGAAGCTGCTCAAGAGCTCTAATAAATTTCCCCCACTCCCCACCCCAACTTTTATGTGGACAGGCTATGTATGGGCACTTGAACTTTGTGCCAAGAGGCTTCTTTAGAATGGTCAAAGTGCTTTTAAACTTGAACCTCTCCCCCACAGCCCTGTGAGAAAGATCCTGCCTCAGTGTGCAGCAGAATTCCTCAGATCCAAAAGATTTATTTATCTTTGTAGACAAGCACAGGGTTGAGAAAGGTGTGGACAGATCCCATGAGCATGAGAAGGGTGTTAATGTCAAAGGCTCTTAATTCTATACTTTTAAATTTTATTCTGGAACATTTTCCCATCTTTTGTCAGTGATAAATAGATTGAACTAAGTTATGCCACTAGTGTCTGTGATGGTGGAATTGTATAAATACAACATTTGTTTACAAACAGTAAAACTGTATTTGCAGAAACAGACAAAATTGACTTAAAAATGTGTTTGTCCCCATAGAGAGGAATAAAAAAAGAAAGTGTTTACAATTTTCCTGTGTTTGGTTTGGGGTTAATTTGTGCAATAGTTAGGATGAAATGTTCATTATAGACCTACTCAATGTTATTGAGGTGTTGTTTGATAAAATATCTGACAAAAACCACAGGCCAGTATAGTAAGCTGATATGTAATTTTTTAATGCTTAAGAAAACCAAAAATCCTGGTAGATAGACAGCTATTAAAACTGATGAACAAGCTAGATTTAAGAAAGCGTAGGCCAGATGCCAAGAATGACATTAAGTTTAGCACATCTGATATTTCACTTTCTGTGTCACCATATCCTCATTGTGAAAAGTGCACATTTAGTCTTTAATTTGTCACCAAAGCTAACATTTATCTAGAAATTAGCTAGGTCTAGGAAATGAATCAGTTTTAGCTGATGAAAACTTGTAGGTGTTGACTCCTAAGTAACGGGTCAAACGATACTTTATTGTCAATGGCATTTAAAGCTGTCACAATGA
Source organism: Nicator chloris (assembly GCA_013400495.1). Lineage (NCBI taxonomy): Eukaryota > Metazoa > Chordata > Aves > Passeriformes > Pycnonotidae > Nicator > Nicator chloris. Next base: position 1,322 of record WAAE01030316.1, on the reverse strand, counting down.
CTATTTTATTTCTTTGTCTCTATTTTTTCCCCGTTTTAATTTAAATTTTATTTCATTATTTTTCAAAGCTTTCTAACATGGCTTGATAAACTAGGCTACCAGATGCAAAGCTTGGGTAGCAACATTTGTGGACCTTTTCTGTGGAGCTAAAAATATCATCCTGAATAATCTGTAGTTGCCTGGAAACTCCTTCACATATTTCAGTAAAGTAAATGGCTTTGGCCTCCAAAACATTTGGATTACAGATATCTTCTCTGTACATGGCAGTAGGCTCCTGCTCTCAAAGTCTCCATGGTCTTCTTAAGCTTGTGATATTCTGGGCATAAAGGGGAACATCCCCTATATCTGGAGATGAGAATTTATTGTCAGTCTAATTGAAAGTTGTATCAGTGCAACCAAAGCAAGCAGTTATTATTCTTTTTATGATAATACTAACACTTAGAGTCTAAATTATCTAATTAATACAAAACAAAACTCATTAACAATATGCAATATAAACTGTTGTAAAAACCAACCAACCAACTTCTCCCCACTCCCCTCCAAAAAAAACCCAAATCCCAACACAAACCTCTCCACCCAAAAATCCACTCAAACCCCAAAGGAATAATCCCAGAATCATGTGCCCCTTTTTTCCTGCTGTAAGGGTCACCCTTTGATCTTCTCCAGGGTGCTAAGCATTACACATTGAGGCTGGGAGGAGTCACAACACAGAGTTGACAGCTTGAAGTTTTTGCTGGGATGAGATGACATGTTAGGGGTGTCTTCCTCTTCCTTGCTAAGATGTAAATAGTGCTCATGTTTATGGTTTCTTACTTTCTGTGCTTGAGTCCACTTTAGCCCATTTTTATATATTTTCTGAAGCTTTACACTTTTTTCAAATTTGGTTTTCAGCTCTACATTAGACCTGATTTAATCATGAGAGATGTGTTGTATGTATGTTATAAGCTTTTTCTTGTGCTTTTTGTTACCCCTCAAATGGATTTTGACCATCTCATAGGCTTCTTCTATCATCTATAGCTAACCACTGTTGAATTACTGATAAACCTGGATTCTTTTTTATAATCTTTTTTATCATATGTGTTTCTTTTAGCCACAGTTACTCATGGACTTTTGTCTGTGGCAATTTCTTTCTTCCCTTACCATTTTCTATTAATGCTCCAACTATATGAAGCTGTAACATGGCTTTCCATGACTAAAGTTGTTTCTTTAATTGCTGGTCTGACAATGCTAAACAAAGCAATGTGTTGTACCATCTGATAAGAGCACCAGTCCAATGTAGAAAGACCTAATAAGATTAGAGTCAACATTTTAAGCTGTCCTCT
>WAAE01030311.1:0-19848 GCA_013400495.1 Nicator chloris | reverse complement strand
AGATGTAACTGTATGAAACTGCTTATGCAAGCAAGGCAAAACTGGACATCACAGAAAACTGGGAGGAGACGAGTGAAAACTGCTGAGAAATGCTTATGAATATGTATAAATATATTTAATAAATGCTAGCAAAACTAACGGTGTGTGTGTGTTGGTGGAGCGCAGACTCCCCATGCACCCAGCGCTGTCTGCTCAAACCATATCAAACAAATTAAATAAATTGGCTATACTTGGCATATTGGAATTCTGCCTCTAATTTATAACAGCAGAAAATATTTTCCATGTTTTCTGGTATTTGAATTTTTATTTTCATTCAAAAAAAAATTGAAATCACTCATTTCTTTTTTTTTTTTTTGTGTTGCCTGACCTTCTTCCACTCAACCATTTCCAATTTCTCTTTATCACATTATTTACCTGTGGAACTAATATTTCTCCCTTTCCTTAGAAGCTTTACAACCTTCTTAGCTTCTCCAAAACCTTTCCCAATTCTGCTTCTGTTATCAGCCACTTTTCCTAGCATGCTTTAATAGCACCATCTTGTCTTTATTTTGACTTTGAAACATTGCTTGATCCCCATTTTGCTGAGACCTCAGGGAATTGTAATACACAGAACAGAACCAAACCAGTCCTAGCTGTTTTCAGTTCTGTTTTTACACTGATGTTAAGTACACTGAGTCATGTATTTGGAAGTTAGTGAGGAGCCAGTGAAGTGGGTGTCTGATATTCATGAGCAATAGCTCACATTTGATTCAGGGCAATTCAGTGCTTGTTATTTCTTTTTCTGCAATGGTGTGCTGGTTTGCCGATGCAAATTCAGTCAATAACAGCACAGATCAGCTGCCCTGGGGGCACAGCTGTAAATTTCAGGCAAAGTGAGCTATAGAATGGAGTGCTGATTATATTCGTTGGTAATCTCATAGATTGAGGAGCCACAAGTAAAAGGCCAGACGAAGGTTTGAGAAACCTATTATGATTAAAAAAAAAAAAGCCAACAAAACCAAAACAACTCAGGAAGGCACAAAGTCCTTTTCCCCTGGTTTGTCACTATGCTGTTCTGCTGTTGTATGTAGCTGAAATAAATGCCTCTTGGTCCAGTTGCAAATGGGCAAATAATTTGGAAGGTCAGTAAGCTACTAAGAGAAAATTATGATTTTGAGTGCATCTTTCCAATGAGTTAGAAGTTCTGTGAGTCATCTTTTACCCTTTTCTTGGGTTTAACTGCCTCTGAGAACATGTTTTGGGTCAAGTTGAGCACTGGGATGATTGGAGGGGGCGAGGTGGGTGCACATAAGGATGTGTATAACTTTACTAGTCACTTCCCTAGTGTGTTATAAGTAAATTCAGTGAACAGAAATCTTTGCGGAAAGGACAGAAGACGTGTCTGATATTCACTGAAATGAAGTTCTCTTGAGTTGCTGTGAAAATCTTAGCATTCATAATGAATAGAACAGCTGTCATGTGGAGAAAAAAGCAGCATAAGGGGTGTGGCATTTATTGTGAACTTTACAGTCTTGGAAAGTTACTTGGGGCATGTAACTTAAGATGGCTGATAAATCGTGCTGACTTCATGAATATGAGAGATGGTTCAGTAAGAGAGATGTGCTTTTAATTGGAGAGTGGCCAGTTAGAACCAAACCTTAGATATTAGCAGTCTTTGAAAAATACTATGATTTTTCCTTTATTTGAATTTCATTATTATTAGGATCAGTTTTCCATACCATGTTAATCCACAACGATAACTGCCGGCGCTTTATTGTTAACTTAGGATAGATGTTTTGAAATTTTTCCACCTCACACGTTTAAATCAAATATTTTGCTCACCTTATGTAACCAGCTTTGATATTTTCAGCTGTTCATTTCCATCTATATGTCCTGAAGATAATTATTAAATTAATCAACTGCTTTGTGTTAATATTCTCCCCAGTTAAATTTATTTTTTGTCTCTTTTGTGACTCACCTTCTGTGGCTATCTTGGTAAATGAGTTTTACAGCAGGGCTGGCTGCAGAAGTAATTTATTGTAAATTAATATTGCAGAATGTTTGCTTTTAGTCAAGTAATACTCAGAACACAGTGTTTAGGAACTGACTTAGCCAGCAGAAATAAAAGCAGTAAGATCTGTCATGAGTCATCTGAACCAATGAGTTACTTAATTTTTGTACTTAAAAACACTTCAGACCTTAAAAGAGTTCTTACATCAAGAATTATATGTGAAAGTTACTTAATTGGCTTCGTAAACTTATTTTAGTGTGACAAAGGATTAAGTAACTGTCAAACTCTTCCAAATATAAAGCAAGAATTAATTCACTGTGTTACTCTGCCACAAATTATCCTTGAAAAGGATGTGTAGGCTATTTAATGCTCATTTGAAATTTCCCTAACTTGTATTTGCCTGGAAACCTGCTTCCCAGCCATCTAATACCTGAAATCCTGCACCTTGTGTGTTTATTTGCCAAGTTCCAATTTAAGTTGATAATCCATGAACACCAAGGACAGACCTTTGCCGGAGATGTTTCATCTTCTCAAGAGATGCAGCCAACAGGTGTCTTGGCTCTCCTGCCGTGAGGATCCCTGATTTTAACTTGACTTTTACAATGTGGTAGACTGTCACAAGTCCAGCTGGTATGTTATAATATTACAGTTGTATTCTGAACTTTTTCTCTGCCAAATATACGTGCCACGTTGGCTTGAAATTAATTTAAAAGATCATTTAGATCCACCTCACCTGTACACAATAGGAAATACTTGGCAATAATGATCAAAATTGTGGATGTTGATCAACTCCCTGTTTAATTGGACTGCATGCACTATCAGGTGTAACAAAAATGGTAGGTGTTGTAAACTGAATGAAAAATGCTAAGGCAAAGTGAAGCTGTTTTTAACAATATTCTAGTGTTTAATTACCACTCCATATATCAACAAAAAACCTCTCAAATAAGTGAAAACATACTCTTTTTGCTTTTGATCCAGGGAAGTGGACTGTGGATTGTTTTAGTTCCGGATCTGGGTGAAAACACGACTCGTAGTCTATAAAAAAAATGGTTTATAGTGATGACCTCCAAATGTGAACTGAAGTAGCTTAAACATTCCCTTGATAAACCTAAACACACAGACTTAAATTGTCAAAAACTGCAGCACAAACTTATTTCCGTTTACTTGAAAATTTGTCATCTGTAAATGTACTAAATATACTTTTTTATTATTTTCTTTATTTATTTCCCCTGGCTCCTCAGTTCCAGAAAAAAAAAAAAGAACTGAGTAGGTGGAGAATAACTTTCAGAGTTCAGCAAAACCAAATGAAAGCCAGATGAAGATTTCTTGTTGAAAGAAAAAAAAAAAAGGATTTTGTCCTTTTTCACTCCAGAAACCATGCCTGTTTTCTTCCAATAAGTGTTTCTGTTTGCATCTAGCAGTACTGATGGTTGGCAGTGGTAGAGATCTTTTAAATTTAGGTATAGTTTCTCCAGGTATACGGAGCTTCCAGCCTGGCATTATTGGAAATGCTGCCAGAGCAGTGCTGAGGACAAATTCAGAACTCTGAAGATAAAACAAGAGTGGACACAAAGATCAGTGAGGAAATCAATCCAGAGATGCCAAATGCTGTCTCTGTGCTGAAAAGCAGCTGTAACACTGAGCTTCTCCTGGGATACACAAAAATCCAGGGAGTAGCTAGGTGGATCTTTTGCCCACTTGGTTGAGAAATGTGCCAAAAAACCCTCGACCCCTGAAGCTGAGTGGGAAAGAGCAATGGTTTCCTTTTCTTGCAGAGGTGCTGAGGAAGGGAAGAGGTAAAATGTTGCATTTACAAAATACAAAGTGCTGCTTGGCAAGGCTCACCACTGCTGTTCTGAAGAAGATGCCTGGTTTTTGGAGCTGTTTTGGTGTTTTTTGATAGACGAGCTGTCTGCCCAAAGCAGAATGCAAATTGTTATACAGGATTTATGACTTGGCCATTTCATATAGTGCTTTCAACAGTCCTTGTGTCCAGTTCAATTCTTCCTTCACAGAGAAAGCATTGTCTAGGAGTACTTCCATCTGAAACTTGGATTTTTCTCAACAATTTAGAAAGGAAAAGAGGGGGTGCCATTTCTAGCAGTCAACCCACAGGCCGCATCTGGCTCTGTTGTCTTCTGTTTGGCTTTTAGCCTGTCCCAAAGGGATTGCAAACCCAACGCCTCCATCAGCTCCCCACTCATATTTTGGAAACTAACCGCATTGTCTGGGGAGAAAGAGGTTTTTTCTGTTGCTTTGTTTTCTGCACAAGGATGGCGTGGGAGATGTTTTTTAAACTCCTGTATAATAATTTCCTCTCTTGAGACCTTCCAATCTGGCAGTGATGGTGTGTGTTCTCATGCACATGTGGGCTGTTTTCCCCTGCTTCCCCTAGCCCCTCTCTCTTCCTATCCACCCCCTACTCCCATATGTGTGCATCTACATACATCCACAAGTCAAAATCCATAACAGAGTTGAAAAAGGTGTTCTGTTTTGTGTAAACAAAAGGAACGGGCAGGCAGGAAGACTTTAAAGAAAATTGAGTTGAGTTTGGGCAGCAAAAACAGCTTCAGTATGTGATGGTACCAACTGTGTTTGCACTTACTTTAATATTGGATTAATTGCCTGTGTGATCAAGGTGGTACACAAGCATTTGCAGACAGACTGGATTTAGTTTGACAACAACTCTTCCAAAAATCAACCAGCTTACTGTCAGCATGAGTGAAAGATGATCTGTGAGTGACACTGGTGTAAAAGAGGGTGTAGTTGCATTCATAGCTGAAAACACCAAAGGAAGAAGGAAGCAGATCTATGGTTATTTAACAAATGTGACATCTGGCAGTTGAAAGTGTGTGTGGAAAACTAGAGTTTCATTTTAGCACCACAAAGGAATTTAATCGTGAACTCCTGGTTATTAATTGCTATTTTTATTGTATATATTCCCTCATTATATATTATACATTGGAATCATACAGTTGCTGTAATTGAATTTGAATTATTTACAGTAATTATAAATAATTGCACTAATGTAACATCAAGTAGAGAATAAACACCCAAGGGCAATATGAAGAATCAAGAACCCCTACACTCTTCAGATGAGCAAGGAGGAGAGTTTAGTGTAACAGAGAAGTAACTGGGGAAGAGGAAAAAACTCCTTTTGAAGTTGCTTACATGCTGCATCATCTTAATTGCTAATGGCTTGTTCTATCACCCTCACTGACAAACAGGGAGGCACTTCTCTGTCCTGTTACACACCTGGGTAACTGAAGCCTGGAGTAGCTCTGTGTGGTCTCAGGTGATATAATTAATGTCTTTAGTCGAGCCAAGATACTTGGGATAGGTCTCCAGAGTTTCCATTACAAATACAAACCTTTTTTTTTTTTTACCAAAAAAAGGAAGGTCATGAGTCTTGCATTATAAAGTTGCCTTATGCAGGTTCCTTTTGATATTTAGTTAGATATTTATTCATTATATATAGGTTTTTGCTGGTGGTTCTTCCCTTCATTTTTCCACACATTTCATTATAAAAGCTGGGTCGGAAACAGCTGAAGAATAAACCACGTATTGACTTAATTAATTTGAACTTGAGCACACCATTCAACTGAAAATCCATGTGTTAAAGAAGGAATATTATTCCAGTCTGCTCTGTTTTGTACTGTTTTCTGGAAGCTGGATACATGAGCCTTGTGCTGAAAGGGACTTCCTGCAGTCATTTAAGACTCTTGATCCAAGTAACACTGAGGCAGTGGAGGAAGTCCAGGATTAAAAAAGTGAAAATACCTTAACAGCTGATCATGTGACTTACAAAGTCTTTAATAGTACTTCAAAAAGGAAGAAGGGATGAGGACAGATTTACATTATTAAATACAGAAATATTGCCTTGGACTGATTGCTGGTTGCCTAGCCCCATTTTACTACTGCACTGCACTTGAATTACTTCTGTATTGAGAAGTCTTGCCCTTCATCCTTGGCCTCTGCACTCTGGTGCTAAAAGCAGCATGCAGTTTTGGGTGGGATAAAGTACAGGTTTGAAAGCTCTCTATTGCTGCTTTCTTTCGGTCTGCCTTCTCAGGATGCCCAGGCTATGCAGTCCTTGCCCCAAAGTCTCTTCTTTACCCTTCTCTGAGGATGATTTTTAAACAGTTCCTGTTGGCACTGTCAGTCAGTTTGGGCAGAGCTTGTTGAAGTAATGTCATGTAGAGAGGGATGGGTTTTGCAGAGGTGGGGAGAATTGGCAAGGCTGATGAAAAGCAGAAGTGGGAATGGGGAGAGTAATAAAGGACAGATGAAAGACTTCCAAGAGGATTTTGCAGTCTCCAGCCTGAATACTGAGGCCAGCTGTAGATTCATTTTGGTACTGTGTAAAAATCTCCTGCTGGCTGCTTAAGTCAGTGTGGCTCTGAGTTAGACCTGTGGAGTGGAAGAGCAGCGTGGAAGTGGAACAACTCCTACACTGCTTCCTGACAGGACAGCTCATCTGTCTCATCATGCAGCTGGCTGGTTGAGTGGCAAAGCTGTAGCCACGAGTACTTCCCTAGTCACTGCCCATGAGAGCGCTCATGGCCTTCACTTTTTCTCGCGAGGGGAGGTGCAGGGGGTGGCTGACGTGGGGCATAGAGAGCATCTCTTGTGTGCTGAGGCAGAGGAGCTTTGTCTTCGGTGCCTCTGTACAAACAGGAAATAGCTTCTGCTCTCTCCAAGTCCATGGGAACCACCGTTTTGGTGGGGAGGATGCTCCTTCCCCCCAGCACTCTTTTTGACTGACAGGTGGGCTCTTTCACTGCAGTTCTCACCAGCACACAGCAGGACAGGGTTGTGTCTCTGGGGTGCTGTGGTGAGGAGACCCAGAGGTGCTAAAAGTGCCTTGTGACTCTTTTCACTGCATGTGATCCTGCGGCATGATCATGCTTCAGTGTGCAGAGACCTAAGTGATCTTTTGAACAGGAATGTTCTTCTGAGTCATGCCCGATGCTGTGCCAAGTAATCCTGTGTGCATAGCTGTGGGTAGTGTATTGGAGTTGCAGCTGTCTGCTTCTCTTGGGTATTTTTCTGCTTTGTTTGCCTTTGTTTTGTTCAGTAAGGTCCCTGCATGTAAATACTTTCAGTGTTAAAGAAGTGGGTGTTTGGGGTTTTTTTTACAGCGTGTAGAGGACATTGTGTTGGTTTTTTCCGGCCTAAAATTATCTTGGAACTCTCATTACTAAGGGAGGATTCTCAGAGCTCCTTTTGATTTGTGTTTCTGTTGGCCATCTTAAAAAGCAAACTGCAGTGTTTAGTTTTTTATCTCGCAAATGACTGAGTTAAAGTCCTGTTCAGGAATGTTTGTCCTTGGTGCATGTACATGAATGTGAAGTATGTGTTTGCAGAGTGGATATCATCCCGCTGCTTTAGATGGATAGTGGGAACTTCACAATGAACACTTATTTTTAAAAGGCGCTTTTTTTGTGTGAATATTATACGTAATTCACCAGCCTTAGGGTGATGTATTGTCTGAGAATAAGGTAATAATGTAATATTTACTTGACCACAAAGATAATTATGTTTCGTATTAAAGCTATCTCTGTAAAGTATGAAATGAGGCATCAGATCCTTTTAGAAGATAAGTTCATTCTCATTGGCAAAAGTTGTTTTTATTTTCTTGGCTAGAGTATATGGGAATTATGTGTGATTTCTTACAAGACAAGTTTTAGACAATCCAAACCCTAGCATTTTACCATCTTGTATTTGCATGGTGGTAGGAAGCAAGGGGCTACTTGGTTGCCTTTGGCTTGAGTCTTGCTGGTTTTGATTATTAGTTAAGTATCACAGAAATAAAAACTACAGACAAAAAGCACAGTCCCTCTTGAAGAATATGGAGTTGAAAGGTGTTTACACCTTTAAAAGCCATAAGCTTTTAAAGCATTAGTGACTACATTTCCAAACATCCCTTAAGCATTCTGTGAAATTCTGTTTGAAAGAATAACACTGCAGATAAAGATCATCAGGAGCCTGCTGTGCAAGTGGGGCAGTTAATTTCAATCGATGCAGGCAGGACTGTGTAGCATTCTTTAAGATTAGTAGATACAGCACAGTGATTACTTTGAACTCACGACTGCTTGTTTTTGCAGTGAAATCTTTAAGGCTGCTCCTTCTTAAAGAATGCACGTGGGAATATCACCATAAAGAGGGAGCTAGCTCTAATGAAGGCATCTTTCTCATGCTGTGCTGACTCCACCTGGGTTAAAACTTGTTGGTCACCATGATATGATATTTTTCAGATACCATGGTCAGAGACTCCCATGAACAGCCGCATGTACACCTTGGGGGGGTTCGGGATCCTTGTTGGAAGCCCAGGAGGGCACTGCCTTTGACTTTTGCCCATGGAAAGGGCTTCCAACATCTCAGAGATGAATTGCAAGTAACACAGGTTTGATAAAGTAGTGTTTTAGTTTATCACAGTGTGAAAAAATGTAGTTTGAGTTTTTAGGATGGAGGTTGAAAAAGGACAAAATGGAGGATCTTGGACGTTGTCCCAGGCTTCTTCTTCATCCTCCTCAGCCACCATTTTCTGCAGTGTGTGGTGGCATAATCATTGGTAGACAGAATGTGAGGTAGAAATGTCAATTGTAGAAATAAGTAATGATAATAGGGTACAAAATTATAAATATACTACATTTGGGGTCTGGATTGGGTCAAATAGCTTTATAAGGCCTTGAGGGTCACTCCCTGGAGGCCATTCCAGGGGTGTTTTCTAAGAGAACAGACCTTGTATTTGAAGAGTACTCAATTATGAGGTAAGAAATAATAAACAGCCTGAACAAGAAGCTGGAAGTCTCTTCTCTTCTCCTTTCTTCCTCTGGTATGAACTGACCCTGGAGGCAGACAGCATTCCAAGAAGAGACCACATTGATATGGTTCCACCTGTGGCAGTTTCTTTTATTCTGGAAGTCATTTCATGAGAAGGGAGAGGTAGAAGAGAGATTTCCTAAGTATTGGCAGATCCATGTATTAGTGAAACTCAAAGGGTACAGACTCATCAAATTATTCTAACCTTGGAAGCTTTGTTGGTTTTGTTTCAGAGTATTCTTTATCAGGAGAGACTGTAGTCACCAAAATTAGTCATTAGAGGAAGATCCAGGATTTTTATAATTCCTAAGTACGCAGTCATTCTTTTCTTACTGCTGACTCTATTGCAGGGCATCTGTAAATCTGTAGAACAAACCTGGACTTGTTATTAAAACCTGTAGGCGGTGTATTTGGGTGTGAGAGGAATGGCTGATTTCAGATTGATTATTAAGTAGTATTTTTGGTGATAGTCCAGGCTATTCTGAAAATGAAACTAATGAGAAAACTTTCAGCATTTATGTGATAGTTTGGGGGTTTTTAATGTTAATACTGAATTACAGTAGGTCTTTTTTTTCCTTAGCATTTTAGAAATAAAAGAAATAAAATGGTCATCGTATATGAAGTGGTTGGGTTTCTGTCTTTGTTGACTGAGGGAGCCCTTGGAGCAGCCTTCTGAATGTTTCGCGTGGTAAAACCAATGCCCAAGCATGTGTTCATCATACACTTGAATTGATTTCTGTTGGACTCCTGTGTATTAGGTAGCAAATTACATGTATGAAATGTCTCCTTATTCCAGGAAAAACATTGGCGGTTGATGCACCTGATGGACACAGAGCTCACTTCTCTCAACAGACCACCCTTAACAAAGGACTTAGCAAGTCTATGGGATTTCTGTCCATCAGAGGAACACGAGACGAGGAAGAGTTTTTCCAGGGCATTTCTGCAGATTACAGTTCGGGTCAGGAAGATGTTTCCTGTCCTCATAGGTGTAAAACCAGTGAGCTTGAGAAAAAAGGTCACCTTCACACAGATGTCCCGCCCAAACGGAAAATATGGGCTTCTTCCACAGATTTGCTTTGCACTACTGACAAGGCAGCTGAGAGGGACCATGCTGGAGGCTCTCACAGGCACAGCCATCAGTGTGAAACATTTACAATACGGACTTCTACTACTGCCAGAAACAAGGAAGCAAGATACTCTGATGGGAGCATAGCACTGGATGTCTTCGGACCACAAAAACTGGACCAAACGCGCCACGTGCCTGAGACATCAACTTCTGCAGCAATATCAAGTGCCTTTGACAGGATAAGAGAGAGACAGAAGAAGTTGCAGCTTCTGAGGGAAGCTATGAATGTAGAAGGTTAGTGAAGCTTTTTGATTTTCTGAGTAGTCGTCAAATAAAGATTTCTCATTACAATAAATTTGAGTTCTCTTGTAGCAGCTCTTGAAACAGCTTAGGTCTTTGCTTCATCTTTTTTACATAAAGTGAAGTCATTAGAGCATCTGTTGCCAGTGAAGATAAATGTGGTTGTCCAGATTGCTTACCCAGAATAGTTGATCTCTAACAAGTATCAAGATCATCAATTACAATTAGGAAAAAAAAAAAAAGCTGGTAACAGCCAATTGTCAAGTAATTTTCCTCGAAGGAGGAGTCTCATCTCCAACCATTAGAGATGGATTTATGCCCCCAAAGGAAAGGCAGAATTTAATCTCCAGATCTCTGTTTTTGTGCTGTATAACTCTGGGCTTAAGCCCTTAACTATGAATTTTTTTTTTGGCCTCATGTTCAGATCTTCACTTCAGTGGGAATACTTCACAAAAGTTCCATCAGTTCATTAAAAAATGCATGGGGGGAAACCTAGTCTTCATAATTGTTGTGGGGAAAGTTATAAAATGACCTTGATGCACGATCCTGTAAGTGGAACTGCATGTTTTATTTTGCTTTGGTTTTGTGGGGTAATTTTCAGGGGCTGTAAGTTTGAGACAGTTGGATAGAAACTGAGGGCAGAGCTGGATCCTGCTTGTGCTGGGCCAGAAAGCATAACTTGGTCATCCAAGGTGTATGGTACAAGGGTTGTATGTACAGAGCTAGCTCAGGCGTTTACTCAGGTGCACTCAAAGACTCATGAGTTAGCCTGCCAGTTACTTCTGTGAAAACACACCCTACCTTGGCCTCCTTCTTGTGCCTGAGATGTAAACACTTCCATATTACGGAGGGATGATAAAGCCTTTTGTCAAGGTTGAATTTCTGAAAATGAAAATGCCTGCTCATACCCTTTGTGGCCATCTTGGGAGATGCTTGTATTGCAATTAGCATGGGAAGCCAATCCTTCCTTGTGCATGTGAGCCTTTTGTTCCAGAAAGGAGGAGTGTTACTGAAATGGCATAGATAGGTTAAAAAGCTGCTGTGATTTCTGTACAGCTGGAGTTCTCTTGTGCTATCAAATCAGCATCTTCCATAAGGGTTACGTTATCATGTGAAGAAATGAACAGAGATGAAAGCAGCACTGTGAGATATCATTGTTTATCTCTATAGCAGTTTACTAGCTGTTGTTATCTACCAGGATGTCTGATGAGGTACAGGGAAGCTTGGTTGGCTTTTGGTTTAAGAGTCTGAAATCAACAGGGTCCATCTCAAGCATATGAGTCAACTGGGATCGTTGGAGATAGGCAGCTGACAGAGTTTAAGAGGAGGCCACTCCCAGCATTGAGAAAGCTCAATAGCCTTGTTGTTCAGGTGTGCAGCTTTGTGCAGGTTTGTGTTGCACAAGAGCAAAACCAAAAGCATGGCCAAACCCATCGATGAGCAATGGGTTTATCATTCTCATTCAAGCTGATTGGGAGATGGCAGAAAACAAAACATGCCCGTGCCTTGCAAACTGAGATAGGGCAGATGTGTGAAACTACTACATTCATAAGGGGAATGGGTGAAAGTGCAGTCAAAGTAAACTGGCAGCTGGGCCTTCATAGTCACACAGGCTGAGTGACAAACCTGTACAGGGAAGATTGAGGCAATAGCCAATGACTCACTGCCCATCCTTCTGCATTACTTGCTAGGAAAAAAGTAAAGGCACTTTCTCAACAGGTAGCTGGGTTTCAGAGTTTTCTATTTTCAAGGAAGGTGTGTTTCACTCTTGCAGGTGGGAGTGTGTGCTTCACTGTTACATTTTAGACTCTCAATTGTTCAGTTTCTGCGGTCAGTTAACTACTTAAAGAAAATCTTTTGGACCAGAAACTAGTCATGAATGTGAATTTTTAATGAGCCAGTTTAAAGGAGAGTTCTAGTAAGATGGATGATGAATCCATTTTCATACAGGAGTTAGTTGCTTATAGGGCTTGGGAAGCCTGACTGGAAGTATCTATTCTGCCTCAGTGAGCAGATTCACAAAAGTCTTAATACATAAAGTCTGCTACTCTGTTAAGACTTGTTTCCCTTTTCCTTTTTGTGTTCCATATGTTTCTCTGTTCCCCATCTTACATGTTTTTACGCCAGACATCTCCCTTGAGATCTTTTATAAAAAGTCTATTGCCATTTTCATCTGTCAAAGAAATGAAAAACAGTGTCTTGAGTTTTTTGCGCATTACTGTTGTATGTAATTTTGAAGCACTTAGTGGGTAGACGGACATATCCACATCCAACACTATCAAGTGTCAAGTGTGTGTGGAATTACTCTTCTGACCAGCGTAGCTGAGAGGTATGAGTGAAAAATAGAGAAGGAGAATAACTTACTTCAAAAGTTCATGCAGTTTGGAATAAGGGTTCTGTTCAGTTTGGAGGGGCAGGAACAGGCAAGGAGTCACAGGAAACAGGATTATGGTTGGGTAGCAGAGGACACACAACCTGCCTTCTCTTTGCTAGGTCTGGGGATATTTTCAGTTCAGTTGAGCCCAGGTCTTGGTTACAGCTAAGCCTGTGTAAATTGTATTAAGCCTCTGCTTTTGGCTGTATACATTGTTTTTCCATTTTTGAATTGTGAAGTGATATTGGACTCTCTGTGAGTTGAACTTGGCGAGATAAAGCTTCCCTCCTCAAACTACAAAGGAATTTAAGTGACATATGGCTTATTTTTCTTTAGCTTACTTTGGGTTAAGCTGGAAAACTTTTCTGTTATTCATAAAACCTTAAGGAGCTGACTGCCTTGGAAAAAGAAAACGTTCATATGCACAGGCACTGGTTTGCCAAGTTTTCACTCAGAACAGATTTTTTTTTTACAATCTAAATTATAAACTCATGAAAAGCAGAGTTTATAGTGGAAAGAATGACAGAGCTTTAATTACAGCTGTGCTATAATACTTTGTAGTGAGCTGCAGACCATCTAAAGTGCACTATAATATACTGTTGGAACATCTCAGATTTAGCCTCACAGGGCTTCCAAGGATTGTGTCCTTGCGACTGCCTTGCTCTTGAACTTGCTGGCTTATGTTAATCTGTTGCACAGTTTCAGGGTTGAGGTTGTTTATCTCTTCTATACTGAAGATGATTGTTTATGATTAGGTGCCATTTAGCCAGATGGGGCAAGGACAAGAGTCTGCTATTTGACTTAAGGCATAGCCAATTCTGATCACTAGTAAGAGACTCCAAAAGTATGTGTTAATTTTACCAAGTGTGTAAGTTCTTCATCTTTGCCCTTTTGTTCATTCTTGTTTTGTTATGCAGGTTTTGTGACCTTGGAATTGATTAGAGTTGTGAAGTTGTTAGGTGTTAAACCCAAACATCTTACCTGTGCCCAGAGAGCAGGTTTTGTTTTTGTTGTTCTTTTTAAACTTGGAAATTGTTGCCTGGCACCTGCTGCTAGTGTCCCATTTCTTTCAGAGAGAAAATAATGTTCTTTTACATTTTGCAAGCTGGCATTGCAGCCCAAGAGCGTGACACTGTAGTCTGTTCTCCCATGCTCCAGGTTTTTTTGCCTTCTCTCCCACCAAACTGATTGTATCTCCTGACACTTGTGAAGTGTACACACTCTCAAATTTTCCTATCCTAGGCTTGCCTTCAAATGGCTCAGTAGCAAGGCACAACGTTGTGAGATGGTAATGGTAGCCTTGTCTGAACCTCTCCTTTTGCTTAGGCAGCTCCTCTCCCCACTCTTTGAGTGTGTGCATAATTCAAAGTGAAAGGGTTTAGTGAATGAGTATCCTTTTTAATTTTTTTGTTTAAATGCAGTATTGTTTATGAGGATATTGTGAGATGCATGAGGGAGCAGAAAGCTTGCCCGTGTCTTTATGGAGCACTGGAGGACAAAGCCAGTAAAGAGAGTAGTAATATAGCTGGCTGTGGGTTGAAATAGCAGCCAGGGGAAAAAAAAAGATGGGAGGGTACCAAAAAAGTTGATCTTGCTGAAGCTCTGGAATGCTGAATCCAGGGATAGGGAAATGGGGGTGGTTTGGGAATATTCTCAAGCCTTTGTTAAATCTTTTTGCGGTTGGGAACCATGTGAATTCCAGACCCACAAGTTGCGTTTATTCCATTCTTTTTTTACCTTTATTTTTTTTTCCAACAGAAAACCCAGATTATTAAGTCTTCAGATTTTATGGTTTTTGTCCAATTTTGTCCAACCTATTGCTCTTGCTTCATGGAGTCAGCAGGAAGAAGCAGTAGTAATCTGTATTTCTAGACAAGAGTCTTTTCCTCCTAAGTCTTCTTCCATGTGTTTACCTCATGAAACTGTTCTTATGAGCTACCTTGAAGACTCATTTGGACCCCATTTATAAAATTTGTGTGTTATGTCACCCTGTGTTTAGCTGGGAAGGTTGCAGTTAAAGGTTACAGTTAGGGATATTGTAAATGCCAGGATTTTAGATGCTCTCTTAGTTTGAAGGTGCATTTTTGAATAAGGGAAAATTTCTGCAGCTATTCAGGCAGCTGTTGGTAGCAAATTTATCCCAGCAGATTTAGCCCCAGAGATTTGAATTTGGGAGCTTCTGTAGAGGTGAGTGAAATGGGAAATTGGATTTTGGAGGGAAAAAAGGAATAGTTGCTTTAGAAACCTAGCCCTGTGAATTCATGGAAGTGCACATCCTTCCTTTTTCTCTTGAATTGTATATTCTGGGTTTCTGAGTTCGCTGTGGGCCGTTTGAGTCATGAAACAATAGCACATCTGTTTGCATGTGAAAGCAAAGGAAGGGGCAGTTTGCATGTCTTGTGGTACTGCAGTGTGATTTAAATTCACTGGTGGCCAAATAGATTCTCATGTGGTTGGTCTGTCCAGTCTGTCCAGAGCAATATTCAGAGTTAATTTTAACGAATCTGAGAGGTATGATAATGGGCTGATACTATTTCTGTTGGAGAACTCCAGCTGTTGATTTTACTGAGACAAGAGATGCTGGCTTTCAAGGAAGAAGATATTTGTGGGATCTCTGTAAAATACAAGTGCTGTGGCATCAGCAACTAGTACTTTGTGCTGAGTTACACAGCTTAACGTTGGGTAGTAAACCAGCTCTTACAACTGCATAATTGCACAGCAGAGTGGCATCTGCTTTATCTCCTCTGTTGAGCTTTCAGCAGCTCACACAATATGAGAGTGTGCATTTTTGGTCAATAAATTACATTCTCAGTTGGATAAAACATTTAAATTAAAACAGGCAAACAACTTTGTTAGACAAGCTCTCAGTCTGGGCCTGTGTTAGTTTCCATACCTTTTCCCAGATGGCATGATCCAGATCCAGAAAACAAGGGTGTCTTTCTAAACACAGGACTCTTGAGTTCTTAGCAGACCCTGGCATTGTTATTGTTAATCTCTCTGTTTTCCTTTCCAGCCTAGCACTAGAGAAGTGTGTTCTGTGCAGTTTTCCAAGGCTACATTTTTTCTCTGTAGATTAGATCCTGCCAGGCCCTCTGCATCAGATTGGGCTCCCTAAGGGGCTTGCCTGGATGCCTGGCGACTTGGACTGCATATGCAATACAGCTTTGCATGTAGAATGTGAGCTGTGAGCGGTGGAAATCTTGCAAGTTAAAATAAGCCTGCTCCCCTGAAAGTCAGAATGAGTTAGTTTCCTTTGTCAGTTGTTGCATGTGAATCTTTACCAGCAATTTGAACTGGATCTTGATGTCCTTCCAGTTAAACCTATACTGGCTCGCATAAGATAGTTCAAGTTTTCTTAGATGAAAAGAGGAACAGAAAAGGAAAAGCAAATGTGAATCTCATCTATTGATCTTACTCATGGGAAAGAACTGAGTCCCAGCTTCTCCTGAAGGATAGTTAATGTGTTTTAAGTGGTACTATAGTACCACTGTCCTGTAATAGTCACCCAGCAGTGAACTTCAAAGGGCAAACAAGAGCTCTCTCCCTGTCCTGAAACTGTCGGTTTAATTCTGCCGCCTTCTCTGTGCCGCCAGAAATAATTCTGTAATGATGTGTATTTGAAAAGCTGTGTATCTGATGTGACTCGTGTTCAGCATAATGAAATTCCAAGCTGAATGTGGTTCTCTGATTTCTGTTGAAGTTGGCTGAGGTGAGGCTCTCTGGAAGTGACTTGTCTGGGCTTGCACGTCTCGCCTTGCGTAAATAGCGTTTTGTCATTTTATGCTGCGTGAGGTGCCTGGGAGGTTGTGCTCTGCTGGTTTTGATAGGGAACTTGAAAAAGCACCACTGCAGCACAAACACAGGCTCTTCAGATTGTAATGCATCATGTACCTTTGCATCATGGAGCTACCACGTGCTTATTTTGCTTATTAGGACAAGTTTTATATATTCATTTTAGTTACAAACTCTTAAAACATGCTTAAACTCATGGGGGTTTCTTTATTAAGGTATGAAATAGTTCACAGTGTTCTGGTAAAAAACTGTAATCTAAAGAGTGAAATGTTAAGTAGGGTAACTGATACAATTATTTTTTC
Source organism: Nicator chloris (assembly GCA_013400495.1). Lineage (NCBI taxonomy): Eukaryota > Metazoa > Chordata > Aves > Passeriformes > Pycnonotidae > Nicator > Nicator chloris. The sequence goes on along the minus strand of WAAE01030311.1, from coordinate 3,199 downwards.
TACAATGTGCTTGGTGTTTATAGAAGTTAAATCGGTTCTGAAGTCTCTCTTCAGTCACCAAAAATTTTTAAAAAAACAAAACAACCCAAGAAACTAAGACAACAAACTAAAAGGCTACCCAGAATTTCCGGGGGAAATTATAAATATGGAGATAAGTTGTCTTATTGTAGTCTTTAGCTTTTGTTGTCAATTTTCAGCTCCTTCCCAGCCATACAGACTAGAAGTTTGTCCTTACATTTGAAACTTTTGTATCAAAAGCTAAACTTTAATTTGATTCCAGGACTGGGACTTTGTGACCTTTGGAAGCCAATTCTTAATTAGAAGTTTAGGTTGGACATGATCCAAGTGCCTTCTTTGAAGTTAAATCCTAATATGATACGTTAGAATTGAGGAGAACTTGCTGGAGGAGACGAGAGTGCATAAATTATTTGGATGACTGTGTAAGCATTATAGATAGAACATTCTCAATATTTACATTTTAATTGAGTATTTGCAGGTCTGCAGTGCATATTTTGTCTGTGCCCCAGGAAAGAAGGCACTTGGTTAACAGGGGGTGCAGTGCTGGGGGGATGTGTAGGGGGTGTACACAGCCATTTGTGTAGGGCAGCAGAGGACTGCAAGGAAGATGCCCCAGCAGCAAACAGGTCCACATCTGTATGTATTTTCTCTAAACTGAGCAAAATGGATATAAATCTAGAGGATTTAGATGGAATTGCAGGATGTAGCTTCTTAATTGCCTTTAAACTTTGCCTGATAGCCCAGGATGGAAAGGTTACTGAATGCTTCCAGCAGATGAGAAGAATACATTTGCTTGTGTTTTCGGGTTGTGTGGTCTTGGTTAGGGAGAAGGATGTGGCAAGACAGGGGTGTGGTCCTGTCTCCAGCTCTACTTGTGAATAGGTTTGAGCCTTTTTGGGCCTTATGTGGGGGTCTGTGACAATATTGAGATAAACAGTATGTGGAAATCTTGCTTTTTGTTTCTTGGCTCATGGACTTCTTGGCCTACAGCATGGCACTAGCTCCTGCTAACAGGATGAGTCAGGAGAAGTCAAACACCCTGCCGAGTCCCATGACACGCCACCTACAAACACTTGTCTCGAGGTTTAACTGCATATTTCTGTTTTACCACGGGTTTGGTTTTTTCAAAATTTAATGTCTCAAAGAACCAGAATGGAGCTATAATTTTTGTGCAATTTGAGAAGCCCCAACTGCTGACTAAGTGGAAAAAAATAAGTCTGTTTAAAATCTCATGTCATATTTTATTGTTCCCTCTCCACCATCTTGCTTCAAAGTCAGTTCAGCAGACTTGTAAAACCTACAGCTAATAAAACTACTGGGAAACAAGAGGTCTGGTTTTAGTTAAACATTTCAGTACTGTAGCTCCAGTGTCGTTTTTAGATTGGTGCCTCACTCAAGGGCTGGGAGCATTTTAAAAACACATCTCCAAAAGCTACCCACTGAATTTGGTTTTTATTTCCCATGGTAGGCAAGTAATTGCTAGACTGAGGGCGGATTTCTTTGTTGTAAAATCCACAACGTTGAAAGTAGCCATTGTGAAAGATTGAAGCAACCTCACTGCTCCCACACAGCCCCAGTAGATTCTTTTCATCTTACTGTAGGTCCGTATTGCTCCTTTCTGAGAGTATAAAATGTCCTTTGGATTAATTGTGTTTTATCCTGCTAAACTCTTCAACTGGGATGGGCTGGTGAGACCTGTTGGTTTCATGAATTGATTTGCAGCTTTGCTTACCTTTCCCAGTTTTCTTAAAGATTCCCTACATAGCCCAAGCGAGCTGGGTAGAAATGGGGGAAATGTTGGCTTTTAAAGAGGAAGGTTTTGGAAACAGATAGTCCAAGGTGAACATGAATTAGTTTTTAGTTCTTGGAGTACTGCATTATCTTACTTCTTTTCATGCTTCTTTGCTATTTGGAATTTTTCCTACTTCTGTAGGAAGTCTATATGAGTAGTGTTGTTGACTAACCATAATAGAAATTATGCAGCAGGTTTATTGTTCCCTCAGAATTTTTCATCAGATGTTTTTTTTTCTGGACGTGGAAAGTTGGAACTTCCGATTTCCTTGTTGCAGCCTCCAGAAATACCTGCTCATGTGTTCCCCATTTTGTATTCTTGCATTGCATTTTCCTTGCTGTAGTGACTGGCACTTGTTTTCACAGCAGTTACATGTGTTTTTTCTATATCACTGCTTTTGTTTTCAAAAACATTAACTATAGTCAGACCAGGAACAGCCTTCTGCAAATAAGGACACCTGAGGTTTTTTGTCTCACTTTGGCAGTGAAGCATTGGTATTCCCAAGATGTAGAGACTCTTTTTTCGTGTGTGTTCTGCTTTTATGCACATTCTGTGGGTGGTTGTTGGCTTGTGTTTAGGAAAGTTCTGGGAGATGGTTGCAAATGTCAAGTACATACCCCCTTCTGTGGAGTCCTTTGCTCCAGTATGCTATTTACGTAATCCCCTGAGAATGGGAACTGAGATTGCTGTATTGATTTCTCATCACATCAATTTAGCTGTTCAGGTTAATTAAATATCCTCTAGGGGCTTACTAATTGATTGTTAATCATATTTTGTGGCTGTCAATGATGAGCTGAATTATAATTTTCCAGCACTTGCTTTATCTCTGTGGACATTTTTCCGTTTATGTCATAAAGGAACACGACGGACTGAGTTATGGTGATCACTTTTTACATGCAAGAGGTGCACACCAAATGTTTGCACCTGTTTGTTTGCAGGAGGGATCTGTTTTTGTCTTGGGTCTCAATGGGTTTTTTTTTAATACTAGTTTTAATTTGGAAGTGATGTTGAGGGAAATTCAGAGGAGGTGGCTGTATTGGGATAGCTGAGAGGGGCCAGGCTGACCACAGAACCCTAAGGCCATGGGAACAAAATGGGACTGCACAGCACCCCAGAAATGGGTGTTTGCTTTTAGACTCCATAGCCACAGACACTTTAAAATGGTTTGAAAATATTTTTAGAATTTCAAGTGTTTGTGTTTGATTTTTACATTACAACTGTTGCTTTCTACTTCTGATACCTTGGTTTAAACTTTCAGAGCCTTTGAGAAGGTACAAATCTTATCACAGCGATGTTTACAGTACTTCGAGTGAAAGTCCATCTGTTATTTCTTCAGAACCAGATTTCAGGCAAGGTAAGAGCTATGTTTAAAACCCAACCAACCAACCA